>JAQQSE010000107.1:3822500-3830000 GCA_035772565.1 Antheraea assamensis
CGGCAATAAGCGCCCCCGCGCCTATCGCCAGGAGCTGGACTTATGGAGGCCGCTGATGGTGCGTGCGACCTCCTCTTCGGGTTCGGCGGCCGGCTCTCCTTCGGCGAACCTCGGGAGCGTCGGCAGCCCTCTCCCGCTGCCTCTCTGCCTCCTCCTTCTGGAGAAGCACTTTCTCGCAAAAGCTCGCGACTGCGTTCCATGCCCTCTCTCCACCGACCATGGCACGGGCCACAGCCGGTAGGGAGAGGTCATGGCCCACTACCGTCACGAGCTCTTCCCGCTCGTCGGCCCAGGCAGGGCACTCCTCCACCATGTGCTGCGCCGTCTCGACGTCGCACCCGTCGCAGTGGTGGCATACTGGTGTCGGCTCTCTACGTGCCACCTGGTGCAGGTACTTCCCAAAACAACCGTGGCCGGTAAGCACCTGCACCAGATGGAAGAGTCTAACGTAACCTAACCTGACCAGACCGGACCATAGATCCGTTCCACTACAATGACACGTCGCACGGACTGCGGGTCCCGCGGGTATTGTTTAATTTTAATCTACAACACGTCTCTCACGTCAACCAATTAAATATCAATGCGATACGTTACGTAAGTCTTACGGTAAACTTGTAAATTCATTTCATTTCAGACCGATTCTAAATTTCTTTATATTAAATAAAACACATTCAGTATAATGATATCAATACAATAACTTTAGTTAGGAAAATGTTTAATTTATTATTCACACTAATTTATATAAGGTGCTCATTGCTGCATCTTTATGTCCATTTATTATTATTACCATTCAACGGTTTTTTTTCTTTTATATAATTCCGTCACAGTGAACATCGTAATTTTCGGCACACCACACAACGCATCGCTTATCGCGTACATAATATAGCTCTCTCTTTCCGGGTTCCCGAGTGAAAATCAGAACCGGAGTATTATTATTAATAAATTATTAAATGTAAATGAATGTCGTTCTTTATTTCTTTTAAACGACTAAAACTACTGAAATAATATTTTCAAGTAACGAATCAAAATTATTGAACATTATAAAGCTAATAATAATGTTAATAATTACTTTCTTTGTTTTATTTTATTTGAAGATTATTCGTAGAAGATTTATTATTTAATGTCACATTCCTAAGACTCGTCGACGAAGTAATATAAACAACGTATGGGGCAGCTCCTCGCGTCACGTTCGAACGGCGCAGGGCGCGATATTGATTGATATATTTTTGTATATTCAATACCGTCGGAAACGTATTCGAATAGTATAATACTGTAATGTAATTTTAAAGCGACTTAAGTACGAGAGAGAAGCAGTAGTACTCACGGGCAGGTTCACTCTGTAATCGACCATTCATTAATATGAAATCACGTTAATAGATGGCGTTAATATGATAATTTCATACATTACTCATTTTTATAAATTCGAAGGTTACAAGTAAAATATAAATTTCTATTATTACGATCCCATGAGGTTTATATTAAATTCGAATTTTTCCATATAATTCTGTTATTAGTTAACGTCAACAATTTGTATGAGAGTAAAATGTGTTTATTATATTTATCGATACAATATAAAAATCCCATGGTGTGTTTTTGAATCACGGTTTACTGTTGTCTCGAGTGGCACGCCGTTGTTTTTATTAATCACTGCGTACAATAATTACGAATATGATAATTATGTTTTATGATTTTATTGTCATATTACGTTTAATGATTTTATTAACTATCGCTGGCTTCTAAAACGATTCTAGCGCCTCCATCGTCCGATCGGTTTTCACGTATACGTACGTGACACTCGAATCTCGGAGGGCGTCGGCGTTAACCCGTCGGCGCGCTATGTTCGGCTTCGTGTGTTGCGTGCGAGCGCTCTCTCTCTGGGAACGTGTTCTATAGAAGCGAACGCGCGTACCGAGAGAGTAGAGCGGTCGGTAGTTAGTTGAGGTAGGTATATGTTTTTTATTTTTTTATATTTATTATTGTTATTATTATTCATATTACATGATAATGTTATATAATTAATAATAATAATAATAATGTTGTTATATCATATTCGCTGTGTTGAACGTCGAATTTTTTTTTAAGTCTTTCTCTCGCTCTTGTATTTTTTATATAAAGAGTTCGGGTCGGACGTAATATTCGAGTATGTATCGTTCTTTATTATTATTCGTATATCGGTTTCGATATATGATTCGAAATTTATGAAAGTTTAATTATACTCACCGCGCGTATCGACGCACCGCGGCTCCGGAGGTGTTATTATAATGATTGATTATTATTAATCATCATCGTCATCATCCGGAATCCGTATCGTCGTCGGCGTAGGTAGAGATATAGTTAAGATAGGGGGGTGGTACCAATCAAAAACGATTGAATGAATTCACTTATTCACCGCGCGTCGCGAAATTGTCACGAATCAAATGGGACCGTTAGTACGGGATCGGCTGTACGTTTCGTACGACCGTTCCCTACGGTGAGGCTGTCGATGCGACAGATAAATTTCTCGGTTCTTTGAAATTCAACAAAAGACGACTCGTGTCGTTAGATCGTCTCGCGTGTCATCGTTTCGACGTGAGATACCGTCTTTACGTTATGAATCGAGTACGAATATTTGAAACGACGCAAACTCCTTTATCGTCACGCCGCGCTCACACACGGCGACGATGAGGCGAGTCTGTGAGGGTTTTAAACTCTCACTTCCGAGAGGTTTTAGCTCCCTGGTTGATCCTGCCAGTAGTTATATGCTTGTCTCAAAGATTAAGCCATGCATGTCTCAGTGCAAGCCGTATTAAGGCGATACCGCGAATGGCTCAATATATCAGTTTTGGTTCCTTAGATCTTACTCAGTTACTTGGATAACTGTGGTAATTCTAGAGCTAATACATGCAATCAGAACTCTGACCAGTGATGGGAACGAGTGCTTTTATTAGATCAAAACCAATCGACGGAGGGCCTCGCGTCCGATGTCGTTAATTTTGATGAATCTGGATAACTTTTGCCGATCGCATGGTCCAGTACCGGCGACGCATCTTTCAAATGTCTGCCTTATCAACTTTCGATGGTAGTTTCTGCGACTACCATGGTTGTCACGGGTAACGGGGAATCAGGGTTCGATTCCGGAGAGGGAGCCTGAGAAACGGCTACCACATCCAAGGAAGGCAGCAGGCGCGCAAATTACCCACTCCCGGCACGGGGAGGTAGTGACGAAAAATAACGATACGGGACTCTAACGAGGCCTCGTAATCGGAATGAGTACACTTTAAATATTTTAACGAGGAACAATTGGAGGGCAAGTCTGGTGCCAGCAGCCGCGGTAATTCCAGCTCCAATAGCGTATACTAAAATTGTTGCGGTTAAAAAGCTCGTAGTTGCATTTGTGCGCCGCGCTGTCGGTGCACCGCATTAGCGGTGATACTGACACGTCTGCGGAGCATATCGTCGGTGAGCCGTCGGTAAAACGACGGTTCAATATCAAAATCCTATCGCGGTGCTCTTCGGTGAGTGTCGAGGTGGGCCGACAATTTTACTTTGAACAAATTAGAGTGCTCAAAGCGGGCTCAAAATGCTGCTTGAATATTTCGTGCATGGAATAATAGAATATGATCTCGGTTCTATTTTGTTGGTTTTCAGAACTCCGAGGTAATGATTAATAGGGATAACTGGGGGCATTCGTATTGCGACGTTAGAGGTGAAATTCTTGGATCGTCGCAAGACGAACATCAGCGAAAGCATTTGCCAAAGGTGTTTTCATCAATCAAGAACGAAAGTTAGAGGTTCGAAGGCGATTAGATACCGCCCTAGTTCTAACCGTAAATATGTCATCTAGCGATCCGCCGACGTTACTACAATGGCTCGGCGGGCAGCTTCCGGGAAACCAAAGATTTTGGACTCCGGGGGGAGTATGGTTGCAAAGCTGAAACTTAAAGGAATTGACGGAAGGGCACCACCAGGAGTGGAGCCTGCGGCTTAATTTGACTCAACACGGGAAATCTCACCAGGCCCGGACACCGGAAGGATTGACAGATTAACAGCTCTTTCTTGATTCGGTGGGTGGTGGTGCATGGCCGTTCTTAGTTGGTGGAGCGATTTGTCTGGTTAATTCCGGTAACGAACGAGACTCTAGCCTGCTAAATAGGCGTCGTCATTTAGGTGTGCGTGGCTCCGTCACGCAACTCACTGGCGACGTATTAAAATTCTTCTTAGAGGGACCGGCGTCTTCGAGCCGCACGAGATTGAGCAATAACAGGTCTGTGATGCCCTTAGATGTCCTGGGCCGCACGCGCGCTACACTGAAGGAATCAGCATGTTCTCCCTGGCCTAGAGGCCCGGGCAACCCGTTGAAACTCCTTCGTGCTGGGGATTGGGGTTTGCAATTATCCCCCATAAACGAGGAATTCCTAGTAAGCGCGAGTCATAAGCTCGCGTTGATTACGTCCCTGCCCTTTGTACACACCGCCCGTCGCTACTACCGATTGAATGATTTAGTGAGGTCTTCGGACCGACACGCGGTGGCTTCACGGCCGTCGGCGTTGCTGGGAAGTTGACCAAACTTGATCATTTAGAGGAAGTAAAAGTCGTAACAAGGTTTCCGTAGGGGAACCTGCGGAAGGATCATTAACGTGTTCTACGTGCTGCCTGCTCGGCCATATGCGAGCTCGTACGCGTGTGTGACGTGTTTATAGAAACTCATCGTTTTAGAGATTCGTTCGCCTACCGCGAGCGTCTCTCGCGTCTCTCGCGCCCGTCTCGTCTGTCCGCATCTCACACCCGGGGGGGTGTAATAGCGCGCGCGCGATGATACCGCGTGACCCGTTGTCACTCGCTTCGACTGGTGAAAATCCGTACCACGAGCGAGTGTACGTGTGTCGCGAGGTGCGCGTGCGTTTTCCCTCCGCGACGGTGTGTTGTCGGACGGATCGTGTCGACGGTGTGCGCCTGATCGTTAACGGCGTCACGTTCACGGTTTGTGTTTATTTATATATATAATGATTTATATATGACAATGATGAATCAATAAGATAATGTCGTAGACAAACGACGAAACCATTACCCTGGACGGTGGATCACTTGGCTCGCGGGTCGATGAAGAACGCAGTTAACTGCGCGTCATAGTGTGAACTGCAGGACACATTTGAACATCGACATTTCGAACGCACATTGCGGTCCGTGGAGACACATCCAGGACCACTCCTGTCTGAGGGCCGGCTGTATAAAACAAAAACGAATATGGTCAACATTGCGTGTACGCGTACGCGGGGTTCCGTCGGTCGTGTATTCCGCTTATGATACATAAGCGGGGTAGTACGGTCTTCGAATCCGCGTCGCTGCGCTTCTGACGGTTCCGAGATCGGGGACGATCTCCTCTATCTCGGTCCGTTTAAATATATCGCAAGGTTGCGCGCGTTCGTCCGGCTCCGTGGCGCGAGCGTGTGAGAGGGTGCGCGTGCGTAAGCACGCGCGCGCGTCCCGCGTTGTTGAACTTTCATCACGCGGACGCGCGTCGAGTGCGCTTGCGCGCCCGCACGCTCGTCGATCGCGATATATGCCGAATCTTTAAGACGAATGCGCCCAAACCGGCGACGGTGCTTGAGAACGTCGTGTGAAATACGTGTGGAGAGTTTTTTGTGGAGTTTCGGGGTTTTGTGTCGGCACGAGGAGAGACGACCGATCGTAGAGAGTGAACGACTGACGGGACGGAGAGAAACGACTCATCGTCGTTTTCGGAAGGGTGGAGTGGAGGAATAAAAAAAGAAGGAACGCCTTCGTAGGCGGACTCGACGTCCGGAGGTCGCGCATCGGCGACGCGAACGCGGCCGGGCCGTTTACGGTGAAACCCGCCGTGAACGCCCGCGAGCGTCTGCGTCGTCGTGTCGCGCGCGCCGTCGGATATCGAGTCTGCCTCGATTTTTTTTTTTTTTTTTTTAATTCTCTCTCTCTCTCTCTCTCTCTCACTCTTTTCGTGTTTTCTCTCTACATCGTATCGGTCTTTTTGTCTCGTCCGGTATCATCATCCCCCTGATTCCGTTCCCCACCGCGCATAACGTATCACGCCCGATCGAACGAATTATATATGTACGTACGTATGTGCGTCGCGAGAGCGTGTAAGTATCGTTGTATCGTACGCGTCACCGTGTCCTTTTGCGATACGGCGCCGCGTTTCGCGGTACACGTACGTGTCGTTTTCGTTTCACATCGTCGTCCGTATGTATATATATTTGAAATCGTTGGCCTCAGATCAGGGAGGATCACCCGCCGAATTTAAGCATATTAGTAAGCGGAGGAAAAGAAACTAACCAGGATTTCCTCAGTAGCGGCGAGCGAACAGGAATATAGCCCAGCACTGAATCCCGCCGTTTCTATTGCGGCGGGAGATGTGGTGTTCGGGAGGTTCCGCTTTCTCGTGGTCGCGTCTCCTGTCCAAGTTCGTCTTGAACGGGGCCGTTTTCCCGTAGAGGGTGCCAGGCCCGTAGCGACGGAGGCAGGCCGCGAGAGGGACTCTCCTCAGAGTCGGGTTGCTTGAGAGTGCAGCCCTAAGTGGGTGGTAAACTCCATCTAAGGCTAAATATTACCGCGAGACCGATAGCGAACAAGTACCGTGAGGGAAAGTTGAAAAGAACTTTGAAGAGAGAGTTCAAGAGTACGTGAAACCGTTCAGGGGTAAACCTGCGAAACTCGAATGAGCGAACGGAGAGATTCATCGTCATTTCGCGGCGTACGAGCGCGATATCAAGCGATGACGGCTGGGCCTCGCGGTCACCGCTGTCACGCGTCGCGCTCGTCGACGTCCGCGGACGGCGTGCACTTCTCTCTCAGTATAGCATCGCGACCCGTTCGCTGTCGATCTAAGCGCCGTCCGGGAGCCCCGTCGCGTCCCCGTAAAAAGGGAAACGGCGCGGACCGGTTATGCGGACGCCGACCGACACCGCGGACGGTATTCGAAGTCGCGCGCACGCGTCTCATTAACGCGTCCGGCCCGACGCAAGGTGACGTCGTACTCTCCCGTGTCCTGCCTTAGCGCGGACCGGGGTGCGGCGCGCCTGTCCGTCGCAGCCGTGCAGTCTCGGACTATTGTGCGCGCGATACGTATCCGATATGTCGGCGATGATTCAGTTTCGGGCACTCGCAGGACCCGTCTTGAAACACGGACCAAGGAGTCTAGCATGTGTGCGAGTCATTGAGTTCGATCGTAACCGATGAAACTGAAAGGCGTAACGAAAGTGAAGGCGGGCGCTAGCCGTCCGCTCAGGGAGGATGGAGCCGAGATCTCGATCGAGGCTCTCGCACTCCCGAGGCGTCTCGTTTCCAATCAGTGAATGCAGGCGCGCTCTGAGCACAGATGCTGGGACCCGAAAGATGGTGAACTATGCCTGGTCAGGTCGAAGTCAGGGGAAACCCTGATGGAGGACCGTAGCGATTCTGACGTGCAAATCGATCGTCGGAACTGGGTATAGGGGCGAAAGACTAATCGAACCATCTAGTAGCTGGTTCCGTCCGAAGTTTCCC
>JAQQSE010000107.1:3835000-3840000 GCA_035772565.1 Antheraea assamensis
CTACGGTGAGGCTGTCGATGCGACAGATAAATTTCTCGGTTCTTTGAAATTCAACAAAAGACGACTCGTGTCGTTAGATCGTCTCGCGTGTCATCGTTTCGACGTGAGATACCGTCTTTACGTTATGAATCGAGTACGAATATTTGAAACGACGCAAACTCCTTTATCGTCACGCCGCGCTCACACACGGCGACGATGAGGCGAGTCTGTGAGGGTTTTAAACTCTCACTTCCGAGAGGTTTTAGCTCCCTGGTTGATCCTGCCAGTAGTTATATGCTTGTCTCAAAGATTAAGCCATGCATGTCTCAGTGCAAGCCGTATTAAGGCGATACCGCGAATGGCTCAATATATCAGTTTTGGTTCCTTAGATCTTACTCAGTTACTTGGATAACTGTGGTAATTCTAGAGCTAATACATGCAATCAGAACTCTGACCAGTGATGGGAACGAGTGCTTTTATTAGATCAAAACCAATCGACGGAGGGCCTCGCGTCCGATGTCGTTAATTTTGATGAATCTGGATAACTTTTGCCGATCGCATGGTCCAGTACCGGCGACGCATCTTTCAAATGTCTGCCTTATCAACTTTCGATGGTAGTTTCTGCGACTACCATGGTTGTCACGGGTAACGGGGAATCAGGGTTCGATTCCGGAGAGGGAGCCTGAGAAACGGCTACCACATCCAAGGAAGGCAGCAGGCGCGCAAATTACCCACTCCCGGCACGGGGAGGTAGTGACGAAAAATAACGATACGGGACTCTAACGAGGCCTCGTAATCGGAATGAGTACACTTTAAATATTTTAACGAGGAACAATTGGAGGGCAAGTCTGGTGCCAGCAGCCGCGGTAATTCCAGCTCCAATAGCGTATACTAAAATTGTTGCGGTTAAAAAGCTCGTAGTTGCATTTGTGCGCCGCGCTGTCGGTGCACCGCATTAGCGGTGATACTGACACGTCTGCGGAGCATATCGTCGGTGAGCCGTCGGTAAAACGACGGTTCAATATCAAAATCCTATCGCGGTGCTCTTCGGTGAGTGTCGAGGTGGGCCGACAATTTTACTTTGAACAAATTAGAGTGCTCAAAGCGGGCTCAAAATGCTGCTTGAATATTTCGTGCATGGAATAATAGAATATGATCTCGGTTCTATTTTGTTGGTTTTCAGAACTCCGAGGTAATGATTAATAGGGATAACTGGGGGCATTCGTATTGCGACGTTAGAGGTGAAATTCTTGGATCGTCGCAAGACGAACATCAGCGAAAGCATTTGCCAAAGGTGTTTTCATCAATCAAGAACGAAAGTTAGAGGTTCGAAGGCGATTAGATACCGCCCTAGTTCTAACCGTAAATATGTCATCTAGCGATCCGCCGACGTTACTACAATGGCTCGGCGGGCAGCTTCCGGGAAACCAAAGATTTTGGACTCCGGGGGGAGTATGGTTGCAAAGCTGAAACTTAAAGGAATTGACGGAAGGGCACCACCAGGAGTGGAGCCTGCGGCTTAATTTGACTCAACACGGGAAATCTCACCAGGCCCGGACACCGGAAGGATTGACAGATTAACAGCTCTTTCTTGATTCGGTGGGTGGTGGTGCATGGCCGTTCTTAGTTGGTGGAGCGATTTGTCTGGTTAATTCCGGTAACGAACGAGACTCTAGCCTGCTAAATAGGCGTCGTCATTTAGGTGTGCGTGGCTCCGTCACGCAACTCACTGGCGACGTATTAAAATTCTTCTTAGAGGGACCGGCGTCTTCGAGCCGCACGAGATTGAGCAATAACAGGTCTGTGATGCCCTTAGATGTCCTGGGCCGCACGCGCGCTACACTGAAGGAATCAGCATGTTCTCCCTGGCCTAGAGGCCCGGGCAACCCGTTGAAACTCCTTCGTGCTGGGGATTGGGGTTTGCAATTATCCCCCATAAACGAGGAATTCCTAGTAAGCGCGAGTCATAAGCTCGCGTTGATTACGTCCCTGCCCTTTGTACACACCGCCCGTCGCTACTACCGATTGAATGATTTAGTGAGGTCTTCGGACCGACACGCGGTGGCTTCACGGCCGTCGGCGTTGCTGGGAAGTTGACCAAACTTGATCATTTAGAGGAAGTAAAAGTCGTAACAAGGTTTCCGTAGGGGAACCTGCGGAAGGATCATTAACGTGTTCTACGTGCTGCCTGCTCGGCCATATGCGAGCTCGTACGCGTGTGTGACGTGTTTATAGAAACTCATCGTTTTAGAGATTCGTTCGCCTACCGCGAGCGTCTCTCGCGTCTCTCGCGCCCGTCTCGTCTGTCCGCATCTCACACCCGGGGGGGTGTAATAGCGCGCGCGCGATGATACCGCGTGACCCGTTGTCACTCGCTTCGACTGGTGAAAATCCGTACCACGAGCGAGTGTACGTGTGTCGCGAGGTGCGCGTGCGTTTTCCCTCCGCGACGGTGTGTTGTCGGACGGATCGTGTCGACGGTGTGCGCCTGATCGTTAACGGCGTCACGTTCACGGTTTGTGTTTATTTATATATATAATGATTTATATATGACAATGATGAATCAATAAGATAATGTCGTAGACAAACGACGAAACCATTACCCTGGACGGTGGATCACTTGGCTCGCGGGTCGATGAAGAACGCAGTTAACTGCGCGTCATAGTGTGAACTGCAGGACACATTTGAACATCGACATTTCGAACGCACATTGCGGTCCGTGGAGACACATCCAGGACCACTCCTGTCTGAGGGCCGGCTGTATAAAACAAAAACGAATATGGTCAACATTGCGTGTACGCGTACGCGGGGTTCCGTCGGTCGTGTATTCCGCTTATGATACATAAGCGGGGTAGTACGGTCTTCGAATCCGCGTCGCTGCGCTTCTGACGGTTCCGAGATCGGGGACGATCTCCTCTATCTCGGTCCGTTTAAATATATCGCAAGGTTGCGCGCGTTCGTCCGGCTCCGTGGCGCGAGCGTGTGAGAGGGTGCGCGTGCGTAAGCACGCGCGCGCGTCCCGCGTTGTTGAACTTTCATCACGCGGACGCGCGTCGAGTGCGCTTGCGCGCCCGCACGCTCGTCGATCGCGATATATGCCGAATCTTTAAGACGAATGCGCCCAAACCGGCGACGGTGCTTGAGAACGTCGTGTGAAATACGTGTGGAGAGTTTTTTGTGGAGTTTCGGGGTTGTGTGTCGGCACGAGGAGAGACGACCGATCGTAGAGAGTGAACGACTGGACGGGACGGAGAGAAACGACTCATCGTCGTTTTCGGAAGGGTGGAGTGGAGGAATAAAAAAAGAAGGAACGCCTTCGTAGGCGGACTCGACGTCCGGAGGTCGCGCATCGGCGACGCGAACGCGGCCGGGCCGTTTACGGTGAAACCCGCCGTGAACGCCCGCGAGCGTCTGCGTCGTCGTGTCGCGCGCGCCGTCGGATATCGAGTCTGCCTCGATTTTTTTTTTTTTTTTTTTAATTCTCTCTCTCTCTCTCTCTCACTCTTTTCGTGTTTTCTCTCTACATCGTATCGGTCTTTTTGTCTCGTCCGGTATCATCATCCCCCTGATTCCGTTCCCCACCGCGCATAACGTATCACGCCCGATCGAACGAATTATATATGTACGTACGTATGTGCGTCGCGAGAGCGTGTAAGTATCGTTGTATCGTACGCGTCACCGTGTCCTTTTGCGATACGGCGCCGCGTTTCGCGGTACACGTACGTGTCGTTTTCGTTTCACATCGTCGTCCGTATGTATATATATTTGAAATCGTTGGCCTCAGATCAGGGAGGATCACCCGCCGAATTTAAGCATATTAGTAAGCGGAGGAAAAGAAACTAACCAGGATTTCCTCAGTAGCGGCGAGCGAACAGGAATATAGCCCAGCACTGAATCCCGCCGTTTCTATTGCGGCGGGAGATGTGGTGTTCGGGAGGTTCCGCTTTCTCGTGGTCGCGTCTCCTGTCCAAGTTCGTCTTGAACGGGGCCGTTTTCCCGTAGAGGGTGCCAGGCCCGTAGCGACGGAGGCAGGCCGCGAGAGGGACTCTCCTCAGAGTCGGGTTGCTTGAGAGTGCAGCCCTAAGTGGGTGGTAAACTCCATCTAAGGCTAAATATTACCGCGAGACCGATAGCGAACAAGTACCGTGAGGGAAAGTTGAAAAGAACTTTGAAGAGAGAGTTCAAGAGTACGTGAAACCGTTCAGGGGTAAACCTGCGAAACTCGAATGAGCGAACGGAGAGATTCATCGTCATTTCGCGGCGTACGAGCGCGATATCAAGCGATGACGGCTGGGCCTCGCGGTCACCGCTGTCACGCGTCGCGCTCGTCGACGTCCGCGGACGGCGTGCACTTCTCTCTCAGTATAGCATCGCGACCCGTTCGCTGTCGATCTAAGCGCCGTCCGGGAGCCCCGTCGCGTCCCCGTAAAAAGGGAAACGGCGCGGACCGGTTATGCGGACGCCGACCGACACCGCGGACGGTATTCGAAGTCGCGCGCACGCGTCTCATTAACGCGTCCGGCCCGACGCAAGGTGACGTCGTACTCTCCCGTGTCCTGCCTTAGCGCGGACCGGGGTGCGGCGCGCCTGTCCGTCGCAGCCGTGCAGTCTCGGACTATTGTGCGCGCGATACGTATCCGATATGTCGGCGATGATTCAGTTTCGGGCACTCGCAGGACCCGTCTTGAAACACGGACCAAGGAGTCTAGCATGTGTGCGAGTCATTGAGTTCGATCGTAACCGATGAAACTGAAAGGCGTAACGAAAGTGAAGGCGGGCGCTAGCCGTCCGCTCAGGGAGGATGGAGCCGAGATCTCGATCGAGGCTCTCGCACTCCCGAGGCGTCTCGTTTCCAATCAGTGAATGCAGGCGCGCTCTGAGCACAGATGCTGGGACCCGAAAGATGGTGAACTATGCCTGGTCAGGTCGAAGTCAGGGGAAACCCTGATGGAGGACCGTAGCGATTCTGACGTGCAAATCGATCGTCGGAACTGGGTATAGGGGCGAAAGACTAATCGAAC
>JAQQSE010000108.1:600000-819261 GCA_035772565.1 Antheraea assamensis
AAATAATTTGACTGTTTTAGATTACATTAAAAAAGCATTCCTTATAAATTAAAATCTTAAGATGTATTTATGGTAATAGATACGTGTAACCCAACTATCTTTTGCACGTTGCTTCGCTCGCGTCATGTATATATAGGTTGTTACTATTTTTCAAGAACAATATTTTTCTCTGGATAAAAGGTACTCTATGTACTTTTTTGTGCTTTTGATAATTTATTGACATCAATATACATATTATAAAACAAAGTCGTCCGCCGCGTCCGTCTGTCTGGCTGGATGTTCTCGATAAACTCAAAAACTACGACACGGATTGTAATGTGGTCTTCACCAATAGAAAGAGTAATTCACGGGGAAGTTTTAGGTATATAATTTGTCAAGGTTTTTTTGTAAATTGAACTGAAACTGAGAAATGTTCTAACAGTACCACCGTATATGTGAATAATATATAACTATGGACTACTTGGTAATTAAATCGTCAATAAATCCGGGGCTGGTCTGGTGATTATGCTTATACTATTCATCAATATTAGACATTTGACCCAAAAGTGGCCACTCTGACAATATTTCATTATTATTATTATTACACTCTGTATATGAACTCGTTGTCACAAATAAACAAAGAATGAACCACAAACAATGGGGTTCTAAAAATAGCCCGCTTCTAACTTTGTCATATCGTTCGAATAATTACGTCAAGCTTCCAGACTTTTCCACCCTCTTCTATTGAAAGGTATATAAGCGTGCTACGGTGCGTCCGTGCAGTGTTCTATCCTAGACATAGGAGTGAATATGAAGAGAAACAATATGAAGGAATCTTCTAGTAGACTGCGATCACAGCATTATAAGGTGCAAGTGTGTACTGTAGTGTAATTGTTTGATAGTGAATCTATTTTATATATGTCTATACGAGGACAAAATAAGTTTCTGGTGACGCAAATGGGATCTACTTTACTCACGACCGTAAATATGAAAGCTAAGTAAAGCAAATATGAATAACTAGTAGAAGCATCTCTCAGTGGATACACACATTGCATGCCACGATAATAAATTATCCTGCATTTAGACAGCACACCGCCCACACTTAGATATCCTTTGTGTGTATGGAAGCAGCTGTGTGAACTGCCTGGAAACGGATGTCAAAAGGAAATATAAAAGTATCTGTCGTTTCGTAAAGATGTCGTATTTTAAGAAAATAATTTCTATAAATTATTAAAGAATTTATTAAAACTCAAGTCTTCATTTAAATAATAACGATTTAATTTGTTTTATTTATCAAATACCAAAATAAAATCTATACCTCATATAATCATACCTTAATGTACCTACGCAATAAGAACTTTTATTTTAAACTGGCAATTAACGAAAACTTCGTAAACATCTATAATGCACTAATTGTATTCGAACATTATTAATTATTGTTTTAAGTCCAACGTTCTTTAAGGATTTTTTTTTTGTAACAAAGAGTGTACCAATATTGAAGATCACTGGATCATGAAGTATTACGACATAAAGGCTTCGACTTGTCAATGGTATAGAAAACACCTAACTAATCTAATTTAAGATACCTATACGAAGACATGCGAGATTAATAGTTTCATGTATCATATAAGGTTAAACAAGCAAAAAAACGTTTCTGTTTAAGTACTTCACAGAATACAATTTTAATACGAGAAATTAGTAAAGCTCCCGCAAGGTACTAAAGTAACGTTCAACGTTATCTTCTCTTAAATAACATCAACTATATATATTTTGTTAGAAAAGAAAAGAAAGTGTCACCCCAAATATATTGTAATTGAATAAAATCAAATTGTCGCTTAAATTTCAAATATGTAATACAAAAGAATATGTTAAAGTAACGTATTTTTTTTTATCTATGTCTAAATTTTAATGTGATTAACCAAAGCCAATTGAGTTCTCTGGGAATTCGCGAAAACGATTTATTGTTTAAGACAAAAATATAAGCAAAAAATAATTTATTATACAATTAATTAATTATAATCAAAATTGCACATTCTGTTACTTCTAGCGTAATTAACACCACCTCATCCAACATAAACTAAAGTAGAATTATCAGGTAAAATATAGTACAGTTATTTCTGTATAATGTTGAAATCTTTTAGCTAATGGTTCGTTAAAGATGTAACAGATGGCGGTGTTACATAGTTTGTAGTATTTTGACAAAAATTATACAATAACCTAACTAATATTACAAATGTGAATGTATGTATTTGGTTGATTCTTTTTTTCTAAACTTTATAGATTTTTAACGTTTGATCAGAATCTCATCTGACGTTAAATGACGATGTGGTCTAATATGATAAGCACGCTAAATCCAGAGGGGAAGTGGCTCCTAATTTCAGTTGCCGGAACACATTGACTTCAATAATTCCTAACACCGTCCAAATGCACTACGTCTCTTGGTTTATTAAGCTTTTACGCCTTTAATTACACAACCGATTATCATGGAATTTTGTATAGGGCATAGGGTACTTTTTATACTGGAAAAATGTGCTATTCCCGAAGAATAGGCTAAATTGTCATTAACACGAACGAAGCCACGGGTAAAAGCCAGATCAATTAGATATAGCACTATAGTAAATTTCAAAATAAAAGTTTAGTCAGCTATTTTATAAGATTAAAGAAAATCGAAATAATTGTAACCTTGTCTAAATAATGAATTAATAAACACCTAAATAAATAATTATTGTAGTTGATAATTGTGCATATAATGAATAATTATCAAAACAAATCATCATCTCCTTAACCTTATCCGACCTAAGTAGGGTCGGCACAACATGTTTAACATGTTGTGATGTATGATTTGGATTAATTTTTACGATCGGCCGCGCGCGCTTTATATCACGCCTCCTTAGGGTTATTTTGCGACTGTTACAACATAATTCGCCTTCGTGGCTCCCGTGATTTTGTCTCACGTAAATCGGTGTATATTGACTTAAATTAATAAAGTTGTTATCTTTCCGAGTATTCATTGATAAAATATGATATTCATTGTTACAATAATCCATTACAATACAATAAATATATGATAGAAAAATAAATGCAAATAACAATTAATAACAATTATTATTAAATCTACGCTTACCTGTTATTTCAAAATATTAAACACAACAATTAACACTCATATACTAAAACAATGACATAATAAATATACTATCTACGCTAAACTGAAACGGTTTACTTATACTTATGTAATTTATTACCTGAATAAGAAAAACAATAGAATCGGATAAGTAATAAGAGTAAGGTGATAAGATAAAGCAATAAGACAGGTATGTCAAACCACGTATCTTTTAAAATGTATATTTTGTTGTATCTTAATGCAGTATAGATCATCTTTTATAACGGGGAAATCCTACATAGGATACTCTCTTCCTAATAGATAGACAGAGGATTAAACGGACTCCTACCGCTACAATCTCTTTTCCTCTTCCCGCATATATGGGACCTTAATAATGCCTTGTGATAATGCGTTTAAGTCATCCGTAGATGTGCAAACGATGACACTCTCCTCGGTTAGAGACGTCCCCCCTCTTTCTGTAAAAGCTGCGACATACCGCGCTTTTCCGTCACTGGCTCTGATTATGCAGCAATAGACACCCACGTGTCTTTGGCCTGGAGGTGTCTGATGGTGCGGACCTCATCTACATCTAAACGCAGAATAGAAGCTTAAGATTAGAAGAGTACTTTATTAGTCGACTTCAAAATGGAGGAAGTTCTCAATTCAGTTGTATATTTTTCAATGTTACTTCAGAATTTCGTAATTCCTAAACCAATTTCGAAATCTCTGTTTTTTGTTGGATGAGGTGATATTTTCTAAGGGATTTCATTTTTATTTTACTAGCATTGGACCTTGCATTTCGAAGGTACACCAGGGAACTCCTCGAAATCGTTTAGGGAATATATTGTGGTTGTAATATTGGTTTGTTTATTACAATCAATGACTAAGTAGGTACTTAACAATATTCAAGGATGTTCTGGTGGTTTCTTAGAGTATTTTTAATTGAAACTTTTTTACATCGCCACAATTTTTTTTGCCGTCTATCGCATGTCGCATTACAGCCGGCCGTTGAGTAAGGGTAAAGTGAAAAACGCTCGGCAGAGCAGTGAAGTCCAATATGGCAGCGTCCATGACACAATTCAAAATGATTCAATAATTCAAATAAACATTGTGCTCAGTTATTAAAATGCGTCTATCATCTGAGTTTTTGTATTTTTCATTAACTCCGTACTCTAATACGCAGGTTGAAATTAAAATGTATAGTTGGATATCTTGTATATTATTGGTTTCCCATTATCATACCCATTTTCCAATTATTAATTTATGATCAAAAACGCGATTTCATTAGCCTAAAACGAATAATTTCCTGAAAATTTTTAGTTTAATGCCTATGATCCGAAAAATTACTTTTACTTACATCGTAATTTCATAAAACCACACAATTTATTTCTATTTATTTCTAGCTTTTGCTCGCAACCTCATCCATGATTATTTAGATTCCATATATCCCTCGTGAAGAGCATTTTTTTCCTGCGTAAAAGATTCTTTCCTGCAGAATTTACATTATCTATGCGAAATTTCATGTCGGTCGATTGAGTAGAACTCACTTGCATATATATAATATTAATAAAAGTATACTACAATAATTATTTTGGGTTAAATAAATTCGAATTGATATTCATAAAGCCTGAATTTTTGGGGAAGAATTTTTTCTATTGCCTCATTGACTACCATCGTTAAGTTGGAGATTTATCGTCAAGTAATAAATATAGTCAATTAACATCAGGCGAGATTATGTGTGAGAAATGTAATTTAACTTAGATTAAAAAAACGTAGTACATAGTGTACATACTGTGGATTGCCGAAACAACATTAGGTACTCACTGGTATGTACAACACTAGATACTTATTGTGTAAAAGTTTGTAATTCTATTGTCAACTAACATTGTGAAAACTAGGGATCTTAATATTTGTCTGTCGAGCAGTGGTAGAGATTAATTTTATAGATCCACTTGTATCAGCCTGTGCGTTTTTTAATCAGTAATTATTTCCAAATTGTAAATTTTTCAAATACGAGTTTATTTAGTTATTTCTAAAAATATCACTGATATTTTTTATAACCTATAAATTGAATGAATGACTGATGGATACTTCCGTGCACAAAATTTCGTCTAAATCATAGGAAAATAACGTTTTTTTTAACAATTTCTAAAAATAGTTTGGACTAATCTGGTAGTGCATTAATTGAGAAACAATATCTGCTTCCCATTTACAATATTTCATAGGGGTCGGTTAAGCCGTTTTTGAGTTATATCCACACATACGAACAGATAGAGAACACTTTCTATTGATGCCATATTGGTGAATTTGGAAGGGATATTAACTGTAGAAATGAAACTATAAATTTTATTGATTGAATATGATTTATTATTGAAGATTAAAAACGATCACCTCAAGATAGACCAGTTATAAAGTTTAGACATTTTACCACTTCACCGTTTGATATAATAATAAGTATCAAGATTATTTGTCACAATAATGTTCTTGACTGTTATTTTTGACTGTCATCTTATCTTATGAAATAGATAACTTTATGCTAATATATTCTCTAGCGAAATATAATAAAATAATATGCATCCATTCATTATCATTCATTAATATTTTTAGTTATTTAGTAAAAAGTTTCTAACAGAGCAATATATTCTGCTGTAACGAAACAATTTACTTACATTTAAAAAGAGTAAATAAAAATTTGTATCTCTCATATAAGTATCACATGCCCGCTATAAAATCATTAACTAATTAAAGTAGTCATTTTTATAACCCTATTGTTATAGCACAAACATACGCACGACCTCCGATGCCCTCTCGACCTAATTGCAGGACACATAGGAACAATGTCACTAAAATATGATTATGCCGATTATAGATTGAAATAACTTTTTTCTTAAGCAAATACTTTACTACTAACTTAATGTACCTACAATAACGTGAAGTTATTTTTATTTCACGTTATATCACCGGTGATATGTCACGGTCAGTATTATTTATACGATTTATCAAACATTTTCTGTCATACGACCCTTATCCTGACAATTACAAACGGAACAAAAAAGACTTTGTCAAATAATTGCAGCCGTTCGGAACTGATGTGCTTACATACATACGGAAATTTATTTTTATTTTGATTTATCATTTGTATGGACAAATTGATTTATTTGATGAAATTGATACGGAGACGACTAAGTTACTGCAAGAGAAATAATATCTTATAATGTGATTGAGTTTTAAAAAAAATTTAGAATAAATCTATAAGTTTACAGACTTAAGAATAATGTTCATTTACATTCAAACAAATTTTTATTTGTAGTTGATACAATGTTCACAGTAATCTTAAAATGATTTATGGCAGCATAAGTCCTTGCGATATGACATAAGTGCAAAAACCTTTGAACATCAGCTTAAGGACTGCAAAGGTTTAATTTCAAGAGATTTGACTATTTAATACTTTGTTAGGGCTTTCAGTTGAGCTACTTCCGTTGAGAGTTTCTGAACAAAGGCCTGCCATTAAATATTTACATAATTTCGCAAAGCATAATCTGCTTGATAAATCTCAATACTAGTGATCTGCCTCGACTACGCTTGGTCGAAATATAGTAACGTGACGACGTAGGTGTTTAAACGATTGAAATCCGACTTTTGGACGCTTTGATATGCATATTTCACCAAAGTCATAAAAGTTACCTTCGATTTTTATACGCGAACAAATTGGTTTGTTGCGTGTAATTTCAAGTTTCTAATATCTCATAAGGCATTCACTGAAATTATATGGTATAAAGGGTTCGCCGCGATCCCCCTCGGCAGCAGCTAAAGCCTGGATTCGATCCTCTGGAGTGGAGCCCTCAGTAAAAAGGTAAGTAGGTCGCAAACCCTTTGCGTTCTTTAGAAGAACTAAGATAACAAACACAGAATGATGGGAAAATATTTTTGCTATATTTATATGGATATAACATGATGCCATTTATCTTACTCTGCTTTTTAATTTTAACCTTATGGTTCTGTCCTTTTTTTATAATTGGCTTTGGCTTTTGATTTTACTTTCAAAGGACCTTACACTTATTTTAGTTGAAGTACATATCATTATTTTGTATTTATTTACATTGTAATCACGCGACTAGTTACAAATTTAAATTATTCGTAGCAAATCGCAATCATCTCTCTTACTATATAACTTAGGCATGCAAGCACTGTGTTATTGTTTAATTTTCATTATACATAATAAAACAAATGTACGTATGTAGTGCATTTAATTATTTAGTCTGTGCTTGTCAAACAATAACTAATACCTATTATTTCATTTAATATTTTCATTTTGAATATTACTTTGTTATTTATAAAGCACTTCAATTGTAATAAGTCTATATTTTACAAACTACTTCGTAAATTGAAACGCCTGATAAAATATACATTTTGTTATTAGAAGTTAACGTCATTGCTAAGAGGTATTTTGAATTAAATTAATCGAGTAGGCTGAGATATGCTATGAACTTATCAAAATCTATTATTGAAATTATACTTCTTTTGAGGCATTTGGAAAAAAAATATGAGAGTGAATTTTTACGATGCGCACGCACACCGACATTTAAAACGTACATCATGAGATTGCTTGGAATGTATTGTTTTTGTTTACATTATAAATTATTATGATATTATTATTTGATAAATAGTTTATTCTACTCCTTTTTGGTATATTACTTGATTCTTAATATATAGAAAATTCGTTTTGGAGCTTTTTAATGTTAATTATATTCTTTAAATTAAAATGTTATTAATTGCACTTAATATCTTTCTTAATTAAAAAGTGTAACTTCTTATGTGCGTACATTATTACACACATACGTTTTTTGATTGTTACGCTTTATTAAAATGTTGCCATGGTTATAATGTATATTTAAAATAAGGATTTTCTATTTGTCTTTGCCTTACCTGAGCAGGTTGGCACAACATGTTTTCTAACTTGATGTTATTGTGAACTGAGATTTTGTTTAATGTTTTATAACGGACTATAATTCATCCTATTTGAGATTTGATCCTGAGCGAACTTCAAAATCTACTAGAGGATTGGCGAGACCTGTACCAAGTTTTTTTTTTCTTTGCTTGTGTTGAACGTTTTATCGAGACTATAATTTAATTTTAGAGTATTTTTTTAAAGAATTGGCAACCTAGCTCTGTCCCGATATGTCAAAATTGTCAAACTCAATTGACTTCTGACATGCGGTTTGATATTATGGAATACGAATTGCAAATTCGCAATTTTCAATATGAACAATTTATTTTAAAACAGTGAAATTTTAATGTAATGTCTTTATTCGAAAACGCTGTTTTCAATACCACCTTGTGTGAGGCTCTATATCTTCAAATAGAGCATACTTTGTCATTCGCGAAAGATTTTTTCCAATCGTGTTTCTCGTCGCTGCCAATAGATAATTTACCGCAATCTTTCGTAACGTTCAGTGAATTGTCTTTCTATGAAGATATCGCCGAAGTTTTATACTTCAACGAATTCCAATTTTTGCTTTTGAAAACGTTCTCCTTGATATTCCTTTTTACTTTGTTATTGATTTTTATTTCGTGGCGTGTGTACGGTAAACGTATCTCGGAGCGGTTTATGAAACCGGGTGAGTCATTTTTCTTCTATTCTACGTAGTTGGAAGTAAACTTAAACTTGTTATTTTAATAATAATGTTGATAGAATTGATAGTAAAAAAAAATCAAAGCACTTTTACAGTTAAATGTTTAATATATGTTGTTATAGAATTACTTGTAGTACTAATTTAAGGATATTTGTAGAGAGTATTTTAATATTCTTCAGATTAACTACCACTGTATAGGTTTTTTTTTCCCGAACTGACTACTCTGTTGGCTTGTTAAGGCCGCTACAGTTTCACCGGTCTACAAGCCCCCACTCTATAGGTTCTTACTAGTATTCATATATATATCATTCCAGTAGTAGGTACGACTTTCCATTAGCGTCCGTCGAATTGACGGTGGGGAGGGGGATGGGAGGGAAGGGGATGATCAGTACTAACACCCCTTAAAAGGAAAAGTTGCGGAGCCCCCTACTTTTCGAGTTTTTAAACTTTTAATTCCGAGGAAAAATTCCGAATTTCTGTATCTATTTTGACTCTGCAACGTCTCCGGCGCTGCGGGAAGAGCAGCCTCGACGCCCTTGCGTAACATATCCCAGGCATCGATCCTCGCCTCAGCAGCCTCGGCTTGTTGGTCGCCGAAGGCGACCAGCCTCGGCCGCTCCGGCTCGTCCAATGCCTACGATTTGTTACAGCGGGCGGAGGCTGCTCTCCCTACGCGCCTCCGGCTTTTTAAAAACACTCTAGGGGTAGGACAAACTCGTCCCAGGTGGAGTCGGGGTCATTCAAACAGGTTCTTTAACATAAGTCGAACCTAACCTATTTTATTTGTTATCTCAATAACAACAAAAATGGCGTCAGTTTTACGTTTCGTTTCACAAGCCTGTTAAACGTCTTTACGAGTCATAAACTCTACACATTTTAATTGTAATAGTTCGTAATGAAAATAATGCTGTAATTTAATATACATAAACTGTAAAATATATGTGAGTATGTAAACTATTGAAACAAGTATAAAAAATAAATATTTATGAAAATTTATAAAAAATTAAATTTCACGTAACTTATGACAACATAACCATAAGTAAAACGAAACGTTCAATGGCGATATTTCGCTATAATCTGTGGTGAAAATTACGTAAACATTGCAAAAATAATTGATTTTCAATATTTTTTTTCTCAAAAACTACGCGTCTCCGCATGGTGAAACTTTGTGTGTGTTCTTATATTAATGTAATCTATCTATAAAAAAAATATCAACTCCCAACTCGACGGACGCTAATGGAAAACTGAGCCCAGTAGTATATTCTTATGGGATTACTTGTTGAATCCATCTAGTTTGTAGCTAAAACATCACCGCGTAACACCAGGTATCATCATCATCAACATTCCATTGTTCACAACCTGTTTTACTAATTGATCCACTAACATACTATCTCCATATTCGTGACACCCTTACATACATGAAAAGTTACATAGTATGAAGTGAATAAATAAGAATCGGTGACAGCAGTTGTATATTTTCGATTAGTTTTTAGGTACTTAATACTATCAAATAAATGCAATTAGCCTAGAGATGCAGTTGCCCTAGGTCACCTTAGATAAAAATATTGTATTTGTAAATTGCTTGAGACACTTGAAAGGGCACTTTCGACACACTAATATATCATGACATAGTAGTTGAGAACTGCTCAATTTTTTTTTTTTTAGTTAGATACTCCCCTTTTCTTTATACCGGCAAAGAAATAATATAAACAGGTGGTAACCTTTGTTGATTTTGGACAGTCTGGGATTACTTGTCTAATTCTAAAAATTCTTTCAATATAGTAAAATACATTCTGCTTAATTGATGTAGACTATATGTTTACAGATTTAGTTTTTTAAAATCCTAATTGAATATGGGTGCCAGCACAGAGGTTGTTAACATTAATTAAATCTATTATTAATGTATTTAGAAGAACTTGATTTTTGTAATGCATGTGTATTCATTCTTCTTCATGTAAAGGTTATATTTTAATCAATATTCAATGTATATATACAGACGAATAAAATGGCAGTAACTGTTTGTGATTTTTATTTGAAATAAAGATATTTTTAAGCTAATATGGCTATTTGCATGTTCCTAAAATTTAAAAAAAAATCCATACAAATGTCATATTCACATATATAGTTGTCATAAACAACAGCTACTCATACATCTGATACAGTCAAGAAATGAAGAGATAATGGCTCAGTGGTTAGTGTGTTCTGGACACTGTGTCTATCAATGAAGGTGTAAATTCTTGTGAATGAGCTGAAACAAACAGTGAAAGACGGCATTGTATTGAATTTTTAGCATGATATAAGGGCTTTTTCTAATCCTGCCTAGCTAGCTACCACCCTTAAGTTGGAAATCTATGTTCCGGCCAGGGGACATGAGAGCCAGTCCCTCTAGGTTTAGCATGATTACTGTTTCGGACCACATACTCATTTAAAATAGGTGAGATTGTGGTCAAACGCTGAAACCTATATAATGTATATATATTTTTTATAAAATAATCTTTCTATGATCTGCAGCTTCATCAGCTACTATAGAACAACTAAGGGAGAGTGTTTCCAAACTAAAACTGCCTAAGGAACACACTCCAAGGATATAAATCATCAGAAATGGCGGACAGAATTAGAAAATTTTTTCAAAAGAAAAAAGTTGATGCCAAATTTAAGTTGGCTGGTCCGGGGCATAAGTTGAGTGCTTCTACACTCAGCAGTTCTAGTTCGACTTCTTCGAAAAAGGAGCTTCCAGTGGTGAAGAGATCTGGTTTGTCAGAAGAGAGTAAGGTAGCCGCTGATGCAGCTTTAACCAGGCTGCAAAGCAAAAGGGAAAATCCAGCATTTAATACTTCTCTTGCTGCAATACAGGTGTGGTTTTAACTTAGGAGAAAGTAATTTATCACATATTCCTTCTAAATATAGTTTCAAATCTGTATCTATCTATATAAATAAAAATTAATTGCTGTATGTATCACATATCAAATGCATCCATATGACTTCAGAACGAAATTCATTTTTGTTTTGTGTTTAATTTGTCAGAACAAGGTTTATATGAAAGGGAATCTTTGAAATTTAGTAATTAAAAAAACGAAAACGAAGTAAAAGATCGAATTAAAATGGCTACATATATAAAAGTGAACCAGTGAGTGAGACAGAAAGATCGGTGAAAAGATCTTCAAAAATATTGACGTAATTCACAGATTGTCATTAGTTGTTCAGTTGCCTTTTTATTTAATTACATGGTTGGTTTAGTAACATTAGTAACATTATCTTTGTTAGTTTACTTGTGTGAAACTAGTATTTAATATGCGTAAACTGTGACGTAACTGCCATAAGAAAAATAAATACGATTTGTCACTATAATTCTATGTTTATAGCTTATTCTAACTTAAATTCTAAGAAGCCATATGAAGGGTCTGGGAATGTGCAGATGAGAGAAATCTCTTTTATTATTATTAACTTGTAATATTATTACAATTACCATTTTATTTGTTATATGCCATAGTGACTACAAGATAAATGCAATCTCATATGCCACAGACGAAATAATTAGTTTATTATTGTTGTACCACTCTAGTAGAGATGTACTTACTAACTCCATAATGATTTAAATGAAAAATTGTGATCTTGAATGCACATAAATTTAGGAAAAATGTATTATTTGAATAATATTTGAGGTATTCAAACTGTTCAAACTTTTCAAAGTATTTGTTTAATTTGAACTATTGGATAGTTTGAACATACACCCATATACTTGACGATTTACTTGCAAAACTTTATGATAATCATCTGAGTAGTTATGGCATGAATGCATAACAAACAAACAAAGAGACTCCTATTCGTTTTATGTAATATTAGTTACAATTAGGATTGCAATTAGTAGGTATTCAATTTCAATTGAAATCGTCTCTCTCTCTCATTCTCTTGGTAAAGGTATTATGTTGTATTTTAATGTCTTATTTCATTTTAAAGGCACAAGTGAAGAAAGAATTAGAGAATGAAAAATTGACATCATCATCTGTGTCAAGTATTGAACAGGAGTTTAAAGAGTTGGAAGTGGATTTGCCGAAGAATTATGCTGCTTCGGGTGTCTTTTTCAAGTGAGATAATCAAATTATAAATATTTTTCTCTCTTAGGAAAAAAAGAGGTGATAGCTAAGTTTTTTATTTACTCAAAATGGATACAAGTCTTTTGAGATATTTGTGTAAAAATAAATGAAATGGGTATTCATTTTAGCCCCGTAGGTTATATGTATAAATTCATTTTAATTACAGATGTCCAATAATAAGTAATGATATCCTATCGAGAGACGAATGGAAGAAAAACATAAAGACATTCTTGTATGAACAGTTGGAAGAAGAGAGAGGGTTGACAGCCTGTCTCATCATACATTCATGTAATAATAATAGGGAAAAGGTAAGTTTGTGTCTTGATATCAGTTACCGAGTAACAATAATTTCACTGGACAATTTTTTTTTGTATTTTTCTAGACAAATATATCCCAAAAATATTATAATATTTAGTTTGGTACATTACTTACTGCCAGTCCTGGTCTCTCAGAGTGTAGTAATGAAGAAAATGAGACTAAATTTTCCATTTACAGTACGACCTTGTAATAATAATTCAATGGACACTGAAAATCATTCTGTCAATTCGGCGAATATTTTTACATTTTGTCTCAAATCTTTTCCTTGTACAATTTTTTAAACATTTTCTTTCATACAAACAATGTCCCGGCAATTACAAACACAACAAGAAAGAATTAACAAAACAGTTGCAGCCGTTCTGAAGTGATGCGCTTGCATACAATCGGCTATTGTTTTTATTGATGTAAATGTACTATGATTACCTTATTTGTTTTGTCCAACATATTAAAATTCCATATTCAATACTTAATTTTAAATTACTAAGTCATTAATTGTGGTCCTTTAAAGTCTCTCAGTGCTCGGGACTTGATTCTTATTGGCAGTTATTTCCTTGAATAAAATCATGTTAATTATATTATGAATAAGTTTTTTTTTTATATATCGTTCAGATCGAGACCTGCGTAGAAACACTTTGTAAATATTTGGAGAATATAATAAATCATCCTGATGACGAGAAGTACCAAAAGATTCGGATGTCAAACAGGTCTGTTTTAAATGTTGCTTTATTTTTTAATGATTTCCCCTTTATAAATAACTAGCTGTTCGCGCCATTTGAGGCTACATATGTCGGCTTAAATTAAATAAAATGCGTGCGTCGTCTGATATGATGCGTATATTTCGAGATTTACAGAGTCACTGTTTTAACGGACGTTTTTAGATGTGTCGCTATTGGCCCGTTTTCGTCGGTGTCACGCTCCATGTACAGCGTTCTTCATTTTGAGCGTGAACATACTCCCCGCCTTGAAAGATGTTGCTTTCAACCCTCGTTGCTGTAGACTTCACCGGAAGATCTCGCGTTGCCCATTAATTGTTCGTCGTTTAGCGGAAGCGGGCAAAT
The DNA here is from genome assembly GCA_035772565.1 of Antheraea assamensis. Lineage (NCBI taxonomy): Eukaryota > Metazoa > Arthropoda > Insecta > Lepidoptera > Saturniidae > Antheraea > Antheraea assamensis. The sequence continues at coordinate 614,183 of JAQQSE010000108.1, forward strand.
CTTCGAAAATGCTCGGCGTATAACGCCGCCCGGAGTTCTAATGTCAGCTACTCTAGAGACGCCATCTTTCCCTGGAAATACTTTAAAAATACGCCCTAGTTTCCATTCAGTTTTCCTTGCTTCTTACTTGCCATTTGGTTCTCGCTTGAAACTCGGAGATATACTCTTTGGACCACCGGTCCCAGAAATGTTGACGTATTTGCTCCACTCGTTGATATTGTGTGAGCCTGGAGGAGTTTGTAGCGCTTAAGTCAGCGCACACGGGCGCTGTTAGTGGACGGCCAATTAGGAAATGTCCTGGACTTAGTGGAAGAAAATCCTGTGGATCTGAGGACAGTGGTGTTAGAGGTCGGGAATTTAGGACGGCCTCGACTTCGGCCAACACCGTGCTAAACTCCTCAAACGTTAAGTGTGCGTTACCTACTACACGTTTCAGATGATGCTTAGTACTTTTTACCCCAGCCTCCCACAAGCCTCCAAAATGACTGGCATAAGGTGGAATAAATTTAAAATTAATGCCCTGAGATACTGCGTATTCCTTGATTTCTTCAGAACAGTTATGTAACAAAATTTTGAGGTCATTCATTAATCCAACGAAATTCTTTCCGTTATCAGATAATATTTCCAATGGCTTACCTCGGCGAGAAATAAAACGTTTAAGTGTGAGTAAATATGTATTTGATGATAAATCGCTGACAAGTTCTAAATGGATAGCGCGTGTTGTAAGACAGACAAACAAATCAATATATGCTTTAGTTAGTTTTGATTCCCGTCCGCGACGGTTCATAACAAGTACTGGCCCGGCATAGTCAACACCGCAATGTACGAATGGATATCCCGCATCAAGTCTGTCTTGTGGTAAATTGCCCATAATTGGTGGAAAAGTTTTAGCACGTACTCGCGTGCAAGTGACGCAGTTATGGCACGTACTTCTTGCCATATTTCTTCCACCGATTGGCCATCAAGACTCCCGAATTGAATATAATAAAAGTTGTGGCGCGGCATGCATTAACTGTTGATGCTTGTACCGAAATAATAACGTTGCAAAATGATGTTTACATGAAAGTAAAATGGGATGCTTTTTATTATAATTAAATTCTGAGGCATACTCAATACGACCGCCTACTCGGATCAATTTCTTTTTATCAAAAAAATAAATTTAATTTCAATAAGCGAGCGGGTGCAGTCTTTATATAACCGTTTTTAAAAAATGAGTCGTATATATCTCTAAAGGCTTTCTGTTGTGATAACCTAGCTAGAGTTAAAATAGATTCATTAAGTTCACATGCACTTAACATGCCGACCCGCTTATCACCGGAATTGTGCGCATTATAAATTAATCGGTGCATAAACGCGATGGGACGTTGTAAGCGATTATCCTGTGAGAATCTAAGAAATGGAAATAAGGGAATGGATGCTTGCTGCGTGTTAAATCTATGTATGACATTTGGCTTTAGTTCAGGTAGGTCTATAACGGTGAAAATACTAGCTGAGGTATCCTCAAAATCAGACTTCTGAACTTACTGGGTTCCGTTCTATCATAAAATGAAAGTACTGAGAACGTCTAGGTTACAACCTCGGGACATTAAATCAGCTGGTTTTTTTTGTTTTTGTAGTAATTGCGCGATACCAGGATTTGAGCATTCTTGTGCTAATTGTTTCAAACACCTACAACTTAGAAATGGTGCAGATGCTGTACCATACGTTACTGTATTTAATTTATATATACTTAACGGATCACATGATCTATATCTCCATAAAATTAATTGCAAGTCGCGTTGTGATTTGTCTATTAGAACTTGCCTATAGAATTTTTCAATATCCGCGCAAGCAACGTACTTGTATTCGCGGAATCGTAATAGTATTGAAAATAAATCACCTTGTATAGGCGGCCCGGTAAGCTGTAAATCGTTTAGTGATAGACCAGTACTAGACGCCGCACTTGCGTCAAAAACAACGCGTAATTTAGTTGTCGTAGCGTGCTCACGAAAAACACCGTGATGCGGCATAAAATAATGTAGGGTTCCGTAAGATTCCACTCGATTCATATGACCTAATTCAATGTACTCACGAATGAAGTCTGAGTACATATTCTTGTACGAGCGATTACGGTCTAAGCGTTTTTCTAGCGCGTAAAAACGCCTTTCCGCCTGTGCGTATGTTTCTCCTAACGTATCAGGAGAAGATTTAAATGGTATGTTCACACAGAACCTACCGTCGACTGCGCGTTTAGTTGTTTTTATAAAATGTATTTCGCATAGGTTCTCATCACCATGTGAAATAGTTGACATTTGATAAGCTGGTAATTCTTCTAGCTCCCAAAATCTCCGTAGTTGTGTATCTATAGACTGCAGAGTAGTAGTTTGCGCGAAATTAGATTGTATATTATTTAATGATTTCTTCGGAAATTATTTACCGAACCAGAAATTATCCAGCCTAATTTAGTATTCTGAAGCAAAGGGCCATTAGGTAAGCGTATCTTTCCTTCATTGAGAAGATCCCAGAATAAGTCTGCGCCTATTAAAATATCTATAGGTTGGCTTTCAAAAAATGTGGGATCGGCCAGAGTGATATTATTAGGAATATTAAATAACCTACGCGGCACTGTGATACATGGCGATCTCGAAGTTATTTCTTGTAAAACTAAACATTGTATAGTATGCGAGTTAAATGTGCCGTCTTTAGACTTAACTTCAAGCTTGCACGTCTGGCTACATTGCGTGACTATGTTGCTAACCCCTCGAATATGTTGTGTGGACTGTATTAATTGCGGATTTATTTTATTACAAAATGATTTTGTTATAAAAGATCTTTCACTGCCACTGTCTAATAATGCGCGTGCCCTACATAATTTACCTGAACTGTCAGGTACATCGACAAGTGCAGTGGACAAAAGAATTGTTTGTTCGCTTTGCGTATTATGAATATTGTTATGAACGTTATCTATTTGTATAGTATAACTTTGTGCGTGTGTATAGCTGCTAGCTGCCCCTGCACCCGCGCCTGCGGCTGCGTCCGATCCGCAGGAGGGGTAGCTCGGTGACTCATTCGCCGCGTGGCCGGAGTGACGGGTGATTTTGTGCGCGTGATAGTCTGATCGCCCGTACTTCGGTCACAAATTAGAGTATTGTGTTTATTCTCACATTTTCTACATGAACCAAATCTACATATATCAGCTATATGACCTGGACGAAGGCAGTTCTCGCATAGTTTATTATTAGTAACAAATATTTTTCTTTCTTTTATATCGCGATCAAGAAAACGTTGACACGAATACAAAGGATGTGGTGTGTTACATAATATACATAACTTGTGCCGTTTTACTATCGGTTTGTAATTTATTTTAGAACTGCCTTCTGTCTTTTGCGTGATAATGTTGCAGTGAACCTTTGGAATGTATGATGACTTATGGTTTGTATGTGGTTTATGTGGATCTTGTAAAGATTCTAACATATCTGCCTTGTCTCTAAGAAATTGTAATAAGTCATCGACTTTTTGCGATTTAGAGTCCTCACTACACTTAGTAGAAATGTTTTTATATTGTTCCCACTCACGTTCGGTCGTGCGATCTAGCTTTGACACGATCATAAAAATAACTAGTGAATCCCAGTGATCAGTAGGTTCGCCGAGTAGTTTAAGTGAACGTAGATTTTTTAATGTAATGTCAATAAGCGTACGTATGTGAATTGGCGATTCTTTCAATGTAGTAGGCATGGAAAATAATGCTTTTATGTGATTATGCACTAATAATTTACTATTGTTATAGCGATTCAGAAGTAATTCCCATGCTACTACGTAGTTATTTGCCGAAAATTCTAACGATTCAATTACTGATTGTGCTTCTTTTTTTAAAGACGACTTTAAATAATGAAATTTTTGAATTTTTGTGATTGATTTGCATGAATGAACTAGAGATAAAAAGGTGTCTCGAAATTCAAGCCACTTGTCGTATGAACCGTCGAATTCGGGTAAGGTGATAATAGGTAACTTTACTGACTGTGTATTTGAACTGTCTGCGCAAGATGATAATGTAAACCCATCATCTATCATACATTGAGCCTTTGCTAAAATCGCGTAATATTCGATATCGAAGTTTTCTCGTGCTTCTATTTGCTCGTTTAATTTACTGTCAGGGACCAACTCATCAATGCTACTTTGAATTTCGTGATATTCTGAAAATAAGCTGTTGAGACCTTGAATACGCAATTTCAACTCGGCGCGTTGTTCAACGGACAACACTGTTTCTTGTAATGATACAATGTGTTTTTTGAAACTCGTTAATCTACCTTTAATTATGCCCCTTTTTCTATTGAGATCTTTAATCTTCGCTATATTTTTGCTGTCAATAGATTCACTATGAGTGGTCATTTTGAAAGTATGTGCGAGTACTTACTGGTTTTTGTATTCAAATAACGACACTGCCTGTGGTAGACCGAAGTATAGCGAACCAGGTTAACGTAGGATGCAGATGCTATGTAAAATGAGTAGGCACACCACGCTCGAGGAGACTCAACACTGGAATTGAATAGGAGTACGAGGTTATAATGTGGTAATTTTGGGGCAGGAGAATTTGGATGGCACGTCTCACCACAATGCGCTGCGATGCTGCTGTTGATGGCGATTCTGGCCGTAATCTTGCGACGATCTTGACCAGATGGCGGTTGAATATTCAAATTCTCGCTGCTCGTTTATCGTTCTTGAATCGAATTTTCAAGTCTTCTGGTTTCTTTTGCGTAATTATCCGACTTTGTTGATTGCAAGCTTCGAGATATTCGGCTCGATTGGACCAAAACTATGTTCGCGCCATTTGAGGCTACATATGTCGGCTTAAATTAAATAAAATGCGTGCGTCGTCTGATATGATGCGTATATTTCGAGATTTACAGAGTCACTGTTTTAACGGACGTTTTTAGATGTGTCGCTATTGGCCCGTTTTCGTCGGTGTCACGCTCCATGTACAGCGTTCTTCATTTTGAGCGTGAACACTAGCTAATAGCCCTGGCTTCGTCTGTGTTGTCCTACGCATGCGTACCACACTGCTTGCCCCACGTCTCCACGTCGAGAAAATCATAGTTTCTTAGAACTTTAATTGTTGTATATTGAATAAAGATATCGTGTTATTTTTTTTTTTTTTTTTTTGATAAGAACGAAATATCTAATTATAAACTAAGAAAATTATGGAAATTTATCCAGTAATTTAGCGTTATGTGCACATAAAGGCAGACTTCTATCATTTCGTTTGTATAGATATCTAAATTAGACATCTAAAGTTTTTAGGTTTTATTTTAAAACCTTATTTCAAATTTAAATGATGCTATGTGATAATTGAAAAATACCAGATTCTATTAAATAATAGAATTTATTAGTATTTTCCTAAATTGAAATGTTTAGGTACTAGTTTATATAAAACAAAACTAAGAATATATATTTCATTACAGGCAGTTCTGTTGCATAAAATAAATATTTTTTCTAAATGTTTGATAGACTTCAGATTAGGGACTGTCAGTATAAGTATATGTATTTGTTATTATGTTTGTATTTTTTTCTAAATTTAATTCCAGAGCGTTCTGCGAACGCGTACAACCTCTAGAAGGTTCCATGGAACTTCTTATGGCGGCTGGATTTGTACCGCAAAAGTTGACCAACCCCGACGGTTTGGAAGAGGATTACCTTGTATTTCTCAAGGATGGTGTGTCTTCTATTGACATACTCACTGTGAGTTATTTATTGGCACTGTTTGTTACTACCCCCTGCCCGTGACTTCGACCTCATAAAAATGATTTAGTTTCATGAAGACTACATGTTTCGTTTGGATTATGTGAGGACTAATTTTTGTTTTGTTCTAACTAAATTATTACTGTTTAACCCATAAGGAAATAAGCAGTAATATGTATTCTAAATTGGAGTGTGGTAGATCCTCTATTTTCCACTACAAGTCTTGCCAAAATCGGTTTTGGAAATTAGCCCGAACAAACAATAACAACAAACAATAAACAATAAGTAACCAATATTATTGCAATTATCGTACACTATTAATGTTTTTTTAGTGTGTGTTTTAGCCCATTTATAAATTATGACTGTTATTTTGTTTATAGTATAAATTTAATATTGGAATGAATTTAATTATAAGTTATTTATCTATATTATATTAAATTTGGGATACGATAGTTAAATAAGGAAACAATTTTAGACTCTCATTGATGCTCTACGAACGGCAGAACCGATACAATTGGAGTTAGATAGGAACCTTCAAGTGTTACTCCCTTCGCAAGCAGCCAGCAAGATGCAGCTACCGGCGTCGTTCTACGCACTCTCACCTGAAGAATTGAAAAGGGAACAGCAATTGAGGTACCTAGATTACTATTAAGGGAACAACAATTGAGTTACCTATATAATTGTTATGGGGACAAACGATTGATGTACTGTTTGCGCCTAATCGCCTAATTGACTTCGTATTTGTGAATCGACGTGTTAATAATGCCTCATCCCTAAGTCCAACCCTCGCCCGTTCCAACCACCTACAACACAATTAGTAGGTCCGCGCTCGAACTCTGTTGTGTTTGCATCGCTCGGAGCCGTTGCACGCGCCATAAACCTATCGACGTGCTTACGCACTTGGAAGGAATTGCTGAAAAGGACCCAACAAGAACGTGGACCATGTGAGTATCTTTCTTATCTATCCTACACCCATTATCACGTGGATACGCAAATACAAAGTCGTTCCCATTTGGGAGATAAACACCCGCAATATTCTTTTCGATTCTATTCTATTCGTTTCGATTATTCTTATACTATTAAATTATTATACAGTCCTCTACTCGTCGCTCCACTATGTACATAAATTACTGTTAAGGGAATAACAATTGATTTATATAAGTTATTGTGAAGGGAACAATAATTGAGTTACCTACATTATTCTTAAGGGAACAGCAATTGAGTTACCTACCTTATTGTTAATGGAACATGCAATTGAGTTACCTACGTTATTCTTAAGGGAACAGCAATTGAGTTACCTACCTTATTGTTAATGGAACATGCAATTGAGTTACCTACGTTATTCTTAAGGGAACAGCAATTGAGTTACCTACCTTATTGTTAATGGAACATGCAATTGAGTTACCTACGTTATTCTTAAGGGAACAGCAATTGAGTTACCTACCTTATTGTTAATGGAACATGCAATTGAGTTACCTACGTTATTGGTAAGGGAGCAACAGTTAAGTTATCTACATCATTGTTAACGGAGCAGCAATTGCGGTACATACACAATATTATTAAGATATTTTGAAAGAACATTTAAAATCGTTGGTTAACACGATTTGCTATGGGGATTTGGTGAGTGTTTCGATAACCAAAAAAAAACGTTTCTGTCCCTTTCTAGAGCCGAAGCGATAGAGAGAAGTCAGATGTTACGCACGAAAGCGATGAGAGAGAAAGACGAGTTGAGAGAGATGCGGAAATATAAATTCGCTATAATAAGGATACGATTCCCGGACGGTATATTGTTACAGGTAAAATACCTTTATTACACTGTATACATACGTACATACATACAATTTAAAAGATTGACATATCTCATTGACCAAAAAAAAAATGTAAATGGATATTTTTTTAATAATTTTTAAAATGTAGTCTGTAAACGTTATCTTAATGTGCAAGAATTTAAAGCAATTGACATTAATAATAACGGATTATTCCATGTTAAATCCATCATTTTAAACCGGACCTGTTTCGACTTAACTGAATTCTTTTTCTTTTATACACGATTAAAACATTTTTCAAAAGAAAATTTCATAGTTTTGCTCATTCTACATTAGTTAACAGTTTTTCGAAATAAAATTTTTTTTTTTTTTTTTTTTTTACAAATGTCTTTAAGCGATGATGGCTCACTTGATACGGTGTTCGAAAATAGCGTTGATCTCTGTAGATATTTGTAGTTTTATCCCGTCTATCGATGTGTATTTAAAATCCTTGTTAATGAACTGGAGCTGAAGGAAAACATCGTGATGATACCATAGCATCGTGGTATAACTTGTTCTAAGTCCGGCTGATTACCTACCACCCTCGAGTTGAAAATACCCGTAGGCGTGTTCCAGCAGCTGCACTTGGGGGAGCGGGGAGGGGGGGGGAAAGCCAGTTCCTCTAAGTTTTAACGTGTTTACCATTTTACACCACATCATCATTTAACATCAAATGAGATTGTGGTCAGACCCTAAATGTTACTGGAGCTTGAAGGGAAAAATAATCAGGGCTTCGTTCTTCGAGTTGTAGGTATTTTCGGTTGATTGAAAGTAAATTTCGTTCAGGGCACGTTTTCGGTCTACGAACGCTACAACGAGATACACGAATTCGTTCAAGAGAATCTCGAACATAGCGGACTACCGTTCGTTCTTAATACTCCGACTGGACAAAAACTGCACATAGAGGAAGATGGGAATAAAACTCTCGTCGATTTGAGACTGGTACCGGCCACGGTGTTAACTTTCGCCTGGCACTCGTCAGTTGCCGAGGAAATCAATAATAGTCCAAACAGGGATGTCTATCTAAAACCCGAAGTTATGGTTTTGGTTCAAGAAGTGTAATAATAATAGTTCTAAAGAAATCGACGTCCGCAAAGAATAAATGGTTATCCGGGAAATTATGAATTTACAGAACAACGTTTTTAATGTAAAACTCTAATAACGAATAAAAGATCAAAGCTATTGTTTTCTGTATTGAATTTTAGTTTTATTTTAGTTAATTAGTACAAAAATATAGAATTTTGTGATAATTTAAAGAAAAAAACGTAGGCCGTAAAAAGCCCAATAGATTTTTTATTCTTTGCTGGGGTCGAAAATGTTTACATGTGCGCTTGTAAAATTAAGTATATTTTTATTTTCAATGATATTTTCGGTATTCCTATTCCGTAGAACTTAATAAAATTTTAAAAGGTATACCATAAGAAGACGGTTAAAAAAAGCGAGAATAAAAATCTATATAAATAAAAATATGGAGGGTCTATCGTTGTGTGCGCATCACGCAAAAACTACTGCATAGATTTCGATCTAATTTCTTTAGTTTCACATCTTAGATACTTGTTCTTTATTTAAGAAACAAATTATCTTTGTTTAAGTTTTATGACTGCAGGGGCTGGTGGGACCGTGTAAATAGGTCCCACCAGGAGGGTTGCGGTGAAAATAGAGTGGAAATTACCCTGCTTACGAATGACTAACAAGTGTGTGTGAACGATAGGGGGTGTAAGAAGCACTTATTTCACTTACCGAATCGCCCCCTGGTGCCTCGATGTTGTTGACCACTGGATCGTCCACGTACAGATTGTCATACGGCGATATATGCGGTGATGGGTTCACAATGAACCAAAGCGGGTTATTTATATGATATATATGGCGGAGATGTATTCGTTATCGCGAAAAAAGTGCGCATCGGTCAAAAGTGACAAACGTCACCCCCATATCGAAATATGAATTTTGATAAAAACTTCATGGTGGAGCATCCACCATATCAATTACAGATTTAAAAAACTATGATTTTTATAAGTCTTCTAGATTGTTACTATCATTGCCGCGTGATTAATAATATTACAAGTGTCTTGGGATAAAATTTCAATGTTCTAACAAAGTGATGGCCCCTTGTTAGAACTTTCCAGAGAATTTATATCGCATCTCAGAATTCATGCTCAGGGGTATTATTATCCATCATTTACTTTATTTATGCACAATAACCGAACTATATCACGTAAAATTCCACCAATATTACAAAATGTAGAATTAAATAACACAAGATTGTGAATAAAATATAAAAACTCCCGATTTCTTGTTGTGGAGAAATGGGACAAGGGGTGTGGTGCGCACATGCAGGACAACGCATTAATTTGTAACGGTGCGAATGTAGTAGAAACGCCACAGTTTTCGGTGCTTTTCTTTTTAGTAATTAGGGGGGTTAATAAAGAAAGCTATTTAGATTCTCATTAAGTTCGACGAAACACGATATACTAATGTTCTTATTTGCTAATTGATCAATTAATCTCCTTAAAGAGTTTCAGCGGTACACCTTCAAACATCAGAATTAATATCGACATTAAAAAGACTAATTTTGTAAAAAGTCCATTGACAGTTTTTACACGTTTTTCACTTTATCTTTCCAGCGTCAATATTTTCAATTTTAATACGACTATACGAGAATGTCAAGAGTCGATGATAATTAAAAAATATATAATCTAGGTTAGTGTAATTGTAAAGTATAAAAAAAAAAATAATTATTTTCTTCTAAAGTTAAAATATTTTACTCATTTAACCTTGAATTAAGTATTCTCTCTTCCAATTAATTGTCTCCTGATATTCCTTAGGATTTTTGGGTGTTGGACGATTGAATATAAAAACTCCCAAAAATTTCGGGTGTAACATTTTTGGACAGGTCCTTAATCTCACTAAAATTCTTCAACGAAACGGGTAAATATTTTCAGCTCTGCATAATAATATTGAACAACTTTATTAATTATCTATGTAATTGGCTATAGTTAAATAAAATGCGCTACTGTTTTATGGTCTTTGATTTTTTTTTTTACAAAAGACAATTTACGAATTGAAATACCTTGAATGGTTTTAACGGTCTATAATTTAGGTCATCTGAAGCACATTCAAATAATTTTAACTCTTAAATTATTATTACTATATAAAATAAATATATTACATGTAATGGATATTATACTATCTTAGATATGTAACGTGTAGAAATGGAAAGTTGAGACTGTTTCGAACGATACGATCGTTCTTTTTCGTAATTATTTATTTCTAAGTATTTTCATATCAGTGACGGACTAAGCCCGTCGAAGGCTCGGTTTGGGAGAACTAAATGAGGTCCCGGGCACCTTTTCCAGATATTTGTTTCGCTTAAATAAAGACACGGGAGTACAAAACGAATTGCAAGTCCCTGGTACTGTTGCCTTTTCCTGAAACACCGTTGTCTCCCCTTCCCTGCCCCTCCCCCTTTTTTTTTATGTGGGAAGAAATCCTTCATTGGACACCCACAGCCCTGGGGAGCTGTGGGGTGTCAGACTCTTACTGACTAAAAAAACCCACAAGATACCGTCTGCCGCGCTATGGAGTGGCACGGGATCGAACAAGCAAGCACCATGCCACCCCGGCGACAAGGCCCAGCGCGAACGTCCTGACCGCGACGACAGCCCGGTCAAGCTGCCTACCCGTCTACCGAACCAATATGCAATGGAAAGTCAGGTCCCCAGCCCCTTTCCTCCTTGGTCCGGTTTGGCAGTCAAGGGGTCACCCCCTCCAACCACCACCACCTGTAACTTTTTTACGTGGTTTTCTACCACGGTGACTTTTTAACGAGGTTTTCTCCCTCTCCCTCCGCCCGAAGGCCACCCCTCTGTCACTTTTTAATGTGGTTTCCTCCCACAGGAACTTTTTAATGAGGTTTTTCTCCCTCTTCCTCCGCCCGAAGGCCTCCCCTCTGTCACTTTTTAACGTGGTTTCCTCCCACGGTAACTTTTTCTTGAGGTTTTCTCCCTCTCCCTCCGCCCAAAGGCCGTCCCTCTGTCACTTTTTAACGTGGTTTCCTCCCACGGTTACTTTTTAACGAGGTTTTGTACCTCCCTCCGCCGGAAGGCCTCCCGTATGTTTTTTAATGAGGTTGTGTGCTCAACACCCGTAACTTTTTAACGTGGTTTTCTCCCACGGTAACTTTTTACCGAGGTTTCCTCCCTCCCACCGCCCGAAGGCACACCCGTCTGTAACTTTTTAACGTGGTTTTCTCCCACGGTGACTTTTTAAGGAGGTTTTCTCCCTCCACCCTCTGACGGGCGAACCGAAGCAGGCCCGTCCTTACCCCATCCCCTGTCCCCTCTGATAAGCAGAGGGGTACTGCGAGGGGCGCCGTCTGCCGGGGTATACGCCCCGACCCGGTTCTGGAACCGAGCCCCAGGAGTGTTTATCGGCTCTCTAGCCTAGATCCGTAGTGTTCTGCTAGACAGGGTCACCTCGTGTAGGATGTGGCTCTTCACCACGCACTGACGGTCTTGGGAGGCAGGCTAAGGCTCCACGAGGGAACTGTATTCGCCTGTGTGTCCACACCCTGCGGTTCCGAGGTACAAGTATCTCATCCCCACTTGAACCCCTCCCCCTCCCCCTAGCCCATCTAAAGAACCTGGAGACTGCAAAACTACATGAAACCAGCATTATTGCCAGATAATGTTCTCATTTAAACACTAAACTCCCCCTTTCCCTCTCATTACCATTAGGCTACAAGCGATAGAGGAAAACAATGTAACAAAGACCTTCAAAGCAGAGGATGTTTTATATGACAACTTATTTTTTTAAATATTATATTTCTACATACAGGATTTTTTACACCGCCTCCCCCTTCTTAGTCCACCACTGATTTCCATAGAGAATTGTTAATGTTTGTGAATACTTTTTATTTTATGTATTGCTTACTTTATTTATTGGAAGTTATGTTTTACGTAATATTTTAACACCGAAGATGTTGTTTTCATTTCGGTGAAAAGAATTAGAAATTAATGAAATAGTTTTTTGTAGCAATTATAATATTTATTTTTCTTATTTATACGAACTCTTAATATCTGTTAGGGGACATGCAAGTAATACGAAAGCAGCCCGAGAAGAACGGGGAATCATTGTTTTCTTAATTTTTACCAACAAAGGAACTAAGGGGGACACTATAAATCTTACGTAAAATTAAAAAATAATCGAAATTCTTTAGAATAAGGTTACTAATTTAGTTATTGGCTAATCAGTTAGTGCTTTACTTCACGTATTTTGTCTATATATTACTATCCATTCAGATGGCAGGTTAGTTATATGCCAAATATTATTGAGCACAGTTCCGAGGTTAAGTCGTAAAAAGCTAACAAACATACAGACAGTTTCACGTTTGTATTATTATTAGTGAAGATTATTAATCATTTAAAAATAATCCGTGGGAAATAATCGATAGTTAATTGTAACATTGTGAGACAGTCACACACACATTCGTTTTTACAATATGAATTACTATTTATTTCAAACCAAAACAATTACTAATATTACCATATAGATATTTAAATAAGCTCAAGTAGTTACAACAGTTGTTACGCCTGTGCGTAAAGTAAAAAAAAAACTTTGTACTCGGGGAAAAGGAGCCGAGGTTTTCTTATCTTATACAGGGCGAGTACTAGTATCTAATTTCCCCTCGGAATGCTTACTTAATACTTGAATGATCCTTTAATATGATATAATGTCGGGTTTTGGAGGTACGACAATAAAGCTTCATCAAAAACCACTATAGGAATGCTAGAGAAACGCGTTTATATGCATTTTCACATAAGTCGGTATGTATTTCAGCTTGTACAGTATATATTTTTAATGATATAAAATAAAAAACAGACACATAAACCTCCTAAGATGTCACTGAAGTTATTCGGAAAGATAGGTGCCCTTTATTCAGATCAGTAACTTGTCTTGTTTAAAATATATCTAATTCTGATATTCGTAGCTATTATATGAGCTTACTATATTCACAATAATGTAAAGTAGTTATATACGCATCTCCAATAGATGTGGTGTTATCTAAACCCCATAAGGCCATCGATACATATAGCCTCATCGCAAGACAGAGCGCGGTGAAGCAAGCCAGATTTCAATTATGTTCTAACTTTGAGATTTTATTAAAACCTAATTTTTATTTTCTGGTCCAGCGATATAAAAGTGTCAAAGTACCTATGTTTTGTAATAAAATGCGATTTTACTGTTAAATTATTTAAAAAAGTTTCGACATTTATTTCTGCTAAAAGTAATTAAAGTGCTAATTTAAAAACCTATATATCTATTATAACAGAGAGCTACAATTTATTTACAGGACTAAAGAATATATACATATTTTTAGTATGCTAGTAATAAAATCTATTTCAATCAGTTTTTGTGTGTCACACCATAAATGTAAATTCTAAATTAATATTATCAATACCGGTTCATTACCTGGCGGTTATTTTAACACCTGACCACACCTAAGAGAACATAACCATACTACGTGACATATTTAACGGGGAGGGGGGGAGATCTTCAAAGTACCACTCTTAGTCACACGGAAAAGGGGGAAACCCGTATTTATGAATTACTACATGAAAACTAAGGGGGGAGGGGTAATATAGATGGTCACTCACCAAGGAAAGGGAGGCTAAAACAATGTCAAACATGGGTCATGTAGTATGGGTACGTTCCCTTAATTCTGTAATACGCTGTTAAGGGTGCCTGTTAAATTCATTACTGTTATAGTTTATACATTTGGGACATATTACTCATAAATTCCTAGCTAATATAATTGTTTAATTTATTCACTAAAAATGTTCTTATGTATATTGTGATGTTTATTTATGAAATAAATTGAAAACGCAAGTTGTATTTTGTAATTTTATTTAAACTAATGATAACCTCCATCAGGTAACTTTTATTTCATGGGAATTTCTGAAGGAAAATATCGGCAATCACCACGTCAGCCCAGCTCCTTATCCCACCTAAGTAACCTTACTTTAACATGTTTGTCATGTTGTCATGTATGATTTGGCTTGATTCTTACGATCGGCCGCGCGCGCCTCACATCAACCCTTGGGATTATTTTGTAGTACCACTATAACTTCAAATTCCTAACTTCGTATGGATGCCATTATCTCTTTTCGGCTTTTTCACTCTTCCCCATAAGAGATGGTGAGAATTGAAACGAAGTATTCGTGTACGATATATCCGTGTATAATCCACAGACTCTGGTTCCAGGTCTGCCGTAGCCATGAGGATTTCTTTCCACAAATCTGATTCAGGAGGTTCACCGGCATTTTTTTCTTCTTCTCTTGTTCTTTTTCGGCATTATTATTAAAAAAGAATATTCTCATAAAGCTAAATATGGATTTTCTTTTCAATTACACATAATATTTGTAAGTTGTATATAATAATTTCGTATTGTCATTGACATGAAAAGACATTGACTATTATTGTTCGTACTAAAATCATTAATTTAGTGACACGCATGTCTAAACTATTATTATAGAAATATTTAATTTTTTGTTTATAATAGATAATCTAAAAAATATTGAACCGATTAAAAAATATATTTCACCTAGAAATGTTTCCATACATATCAATCGGAAGTAATACAGAGTGTATTTTATTTTCAAAATCTACCAAGTATTAAATACATAGAGGATATTGGATGTATAGAAGTACCGACCCTTCGTCATGTAGCATCCGTAGCCCATCAAATCCACGGTCCGTCCGTATAAATTATTCAGTCGAATCCAGTAGGTAGGTACTTCACCGGATATGTTTTTTCTCCTGACTTAATGGTGATTGATATTCCTTAAAGGGGATTTTACGGGACAGCGAGAAAAAGGTGAGATTCTAAGATTCATTCATATCCCACATATTTGCACTTATAGTAGGCATGAATGTGAACGTATCATATTTTTTTTAAGGTGCTTATTTGCTGAAATACGGATTTTTTGGGAGTAGTTTTTGAAAATGAGCAAATTTACATTGAAATATCAAACGTAGCGATTCATACAGAAAATGTATTACTTTTGTTCATTTTTAAAAGTAAAGTCAAACTTTACAAAAAAAAAAGTGTAATGCAGAGATTCCCAAATTATTCTCTCATAGTCCCCTTTAAATATTTTACTGGTTCCGGTGGACCCCCTGCAGGTTCAATACTACCATATGAAGTGAAGCCAACATTGTTAGTTGTTCACACTATGGAAAATATACCAATTTTCATAGACCCCCGCTTACTAATTGTACACGCCCATTTCTTTGTCACGCGAACGTACACCCACATCGAGTCTCTCGTGACCTGGACCACTTTGGGAATCACTGATGTAATGTATAAAACCGACAATAAACTTTTCTAAACAAAATTTTAATCCGTAGCCGATCGCTTTCTATTTCTTGTTTATTTCAAACATCACAGTCAAACACACCTCTTTAATAGTACTATATTGAAGTAGAGCTCTTATTTCAAATTTTTTGTAGTTTTCGCTTACAATGTTACTAACATTCGTTGTGATTGTAAGATTAACTTAGATGACGAATACTGGAAATATCCCATATTGAATATTAAAAATAAACATCCTCCAGTAACGTGTAAGAAAGTATCCAGTAATTTTGCTCTTGCACCCTTTATGTGAACTAAGGTCGGCTACTAGAACGTAAATGTGAAAGTGGCGAGGAGAATAGAATGATCGAGAAAATTCTGTTGGTAACATCTCTGTTGCACGGAAAAACAGCCATAATATAGATATCGTTAGAGCCGAATTTTTCTAATTTGTTTTAAATAATAACACAGTTTTCTATAAGCCACAAGGATTTATACTCTGTCCGTCTTTTTAACCCTTGGCCTATGAAAAAACTTAAAGGTTTAAGTTCCATACAAACGAATATAGATCTCATGAGGCACAGGTCAACAGACTGTTGGCAGCATAAGCTTAAAAAAATACCTGATTTATTATGAAACTTTGGAAAATAACAAATGATGTATTGTAAAATCATAATTTTTATGTAAAATGTATAGTTTCAATTATAAATAATCTGTCATTTCGTAATCTGGGTCTTAAAAAATCAGCCGAGTGGTTAAAGCTGTTACTGTCATTAATTTTGAATGTGAAAGTGTTGGCAAAGCTTTCTCGCTTAAAATATTGGAGGTGTAATAACCAACTTTATATGAAATAGAATTATTGTGTCAAATATAGAAGGATCTGCAGAGTTTTGTAATGTTTAACAGAGTTTTTATATTCTTGAGAACGTGTGTGCAAAATTTGATGATAATCGATTGAATAGTTAAGCCATGAATGTGTGACAAACAAACTCACGTATCGTACTTATAATATTAGTGACGATTAGGAAGTCGACATAGTAAAAAAAATGCATTTCATAGTAAATAAAACACATAAGGGAATTAAAAATATATTTTCTATTTAATAAAATCGCATACTAATTATTTTAAAATTAAAATTACATATTTCATTAAAACATCAGTCGAGTATACTGTTTGAAGGTTCCTCTTCTGGCAGTTTGTTCTCGACGGTGACCGATTTCGTGCAGTCTTCGGTTTTGTAAATGCCTATGAGACGGTTCGATACCTCGAACATGTTGTAACGCAACGATATTATTATGAATTGTGCGTTTCTCGTACGTTCCTGTGATATAAATCCAAGTTTTAACAAAACAAGCGCATAAATAAATATCCACCCCACCTTTGGAACATAAATCTATAGACGTATCATACATAGAATATTAACATTGATTGTATGTATCTTTATATTATAATTATTTATTTCAATATTTAGCCAGTAAAATAACATTTATACATCTTTCTAAAGTCGATGTTGAAGCTATTTAATGTTGAATATTTTGCAGCTTTGCTAATATGTTGCGTATTTATATGACACCAAAGATTTATTTAGATTCAATGACATATAATTTACTAACAGTATCATAAAAAACTAAGTAAAACCTATCGTATAATGTAAAAACAACATTTTTGACAGGGCTGGTGTTGCAACATATTAATCAAATTGAAATGTTGCAGCACCGGAACTGTCAAATTAATGACAGTGATTGTTGGGGCGACACGAGATCACTTGAGTATTCATCGTGTCGCCCCAACGGTTGGCCCAGCGTCAATCAGCGCCGCCGGGCCCCGTCTTTGTCAGGAGACGACCGTGCACACATCTTCGGCCGTCTCCTCCATCCGCCGGACCTGTGCAATGGGAAGAAGGGCCCCCCAGCCCATCCTCCCAGGTCCGGCTACGGTGGTAGAAGGCGAGCGAAGCGTCCCCGCCTTCCACCGGCCCTCCGTCGGCGGAGACGACTACTCTGAGGGTCCATCTCGCGGGCCCTCTCTGCCGCCTCCTTCTGCGAGACGACATCCAACGAGTATTAACTGGGGTAACAAAGCCTAACTAACTGTCATACCCGAAGAAAGATTGCACTAGCAGGCAAGATTAAAGTCTGACTGTTAATGAAGCAACGTGTATAAATACCGATGTCATTAACTGGTGTGTCCGAAAAGTGATGTCACCAACCGGTGTCTGAATAGTGTGACGTCACTATCTGGCATACCCATAAAGTGACGTCACCAACCTGAATTTTTGAATAGTGAACTGTTGTGTTCGAAAAGTGTCGTCACTAATCGGCGTGTGAGGAATGACGTCACCGACCCACTATTATTATCCCTCTCCGTAAATCGAAATAGATAATCTCACCTTAATATAATTAGCAACGATGGAAACGTTCTTGAAATCCAAAGCGGCATCGATTTCGTCCATCACGTATAGCGGCGTCGGCTTGTAGTAATGCAGGGCGAAGACCAGAGCTAACGATGATAAAGTCTTCTCGCCCCCGGACAGATTTGATATGTTCTTCCAGGACTTGTTCGGTGGGCGGACACTGGAAAAACAATTAATAGCGCTATCTATCTGGGTAAAATATAGTGTTCTAGTGGGTGGGTGTATTGATACAAAACGATTTATAAACCCGTCTTCCCAGTACGGAATAGGCCAAAATACGATTTTGATAATGAAAACTCCTTAACGCGTCTTGCGGTTGAGTTGACTGATGGAAATCGTCACGTAGGAAATAAGAGATACGCCCGCTCAATATCACTCTCCCCCCCTCTCTCTCGTTCTCTTTCTATCGTATACAAGTTTGCATGCGCGCATGCGAGTAACGAAAACCGAACGCGTGAAAGTTTCATTGATACCTTTTGTTATTTGTTCCCTTTTGTATTTATTTAACTTTTTTTTTTTAAATAAATTAATAATTAATTAAACATTACTTTATATCAAATATTAAATTAAAGATTTTGGTTTGATTCCTTATTTTCAAGTAAGAGAAGTTTGTTCCTGACGGAGGTTCTCTCACCGCACACATTATATTTATGAATTTTGTTATACTACTAAAGTATTGAGGGAATATGACCGTTTTTTTTTTTTAAATGAAAATGCCGTAAGTGTAATAACCAAATATACGTTATCTATACTTTTTTTTTTAATTTATTTATATTAGTAAAACCACATAATAATAATAAATAAGTAAACAAATAAGTACAACATCAATTAATGAGACAATTGTTGGTTCCTAGTTGTAACAACGTGGATTGAAAAGGTTTATTATTGAACATTGGTTTTTTTTACAATTAGACCACAAAAGTAGATAGGTATTTGCCTTTATTAACTAGCTCTCGTTCGTGGTGGCTTCGCTCGTGTTGATATAGAATTAGTCCTAACCATCGGGAGCACTGCTCTATTTTCCAGATGAAAAGCACTCGTGTTCCTTTGTGCCGCTAACAACGTGTATGATTGTGTATGACGTAAACGATTCCATGATGTTTGTGTGAATAGTTAAGGCGTGAAAGCGAACAAACAAATTCAACGTCCACATCAATAATACTACTAAGAACTATTACTAAACTGAAGCTATTACTGGTTTCAGCATGAATGTGTCGGCTCGCCCGACGCCCGGGGTAGTACCACCCGACACACAGAAAACCGTCGTGAAGTAACAGTGCGCCCGCACTGTTGCGTTTCGTTCGGTCAGTGAGAGCGCTGGAGACCCATATATATTAAAAGGCCGGCAACGCACTTGCGACTCCCCTGGTGTTGCTAGTGTCTATGGACGGCGGTGATCACTTACCATCAGGTGACCCACCGGTTCGTTTGCCCCTATAATACAAAAAAAAAAAAAACAAAATTTGGATCGACTGATTTAAGGATAAACTGCGTGCGACGTTACAAATTTAATAAGTACATTCCTGTTTATCGATACCTCGATACATTGTCATGACATCTTTTTTTTTAAAGTATACGATCATGTAACTTATCCTTGGAGGTGATGAAGCTCACCTGAATATAATTCCTTCGCTGAAAGGATCCAGGGAGTCCACCAGTTCTAATTCCGCGTCACCGCCCAACGTTATCATCTGGTACATCTCCTTCAACTTCGCCGTTATAGTATTAAAACCTGAAAATAAATATTATAACTACAATACCAATTATTTACCGTGGCTTCACACGCGCTTCCTATACAGATATTATTGTCAACTATTTATATATATAAAAATAAATACAGACGGAAGTTTTTGGCGGCATTTTAATATGTTATGTAGTGGCGCTTTTATACTTTGTTCACAATCTTGTGTTATTTGGCTCTGTATTTTGTAATATTGGCGGTGTTTTATGTAATATACTTCGGGTATTATGCACAAGTGAAGTGGATGGAAAATAATATCACAGAGTATTCATTCTGAGATGCCATAAAAATTTCATCGAGAGTTCTAACAACGGGGAGCCTACCATTTTGTTAGAACATTGAAATAATCCCAAGACACTTGTTCCCACACAATATTATTACCTACTCGACAATAGAAGTAATAGTCTAGAAGATATGTTGACAGAAATAAAAGCCTAATTTTATTTCCTTATTTCACCAACTTAGAGGGGTTGAATTTCCAAAAAAAATAATTATTAAATTACTCTGCTAACACTTTCTATATTAACCAATCTGGCTAATTACTAATTCAAGTTGAAAAAAGAATATCGACAAACATTATATTGGTGTGTTCCGGCAGCCGCACTTGAGAGCCTGTCCCCTTCTAGGTATAGCGCGTATACCATCTTAGGTCAAGTAATATTATGGTCGAATATTGAACCTATAGTCTTTAAATTAATCACGTTTCAATAAAATTAGACAGATACTTCTAGGGAAACTGTTGCAAAGAAATATGTATTCTAGAACCTTCTCAAATATATGACACGAAATTAAGTGTTAAGGAAAATTAACGAGTAAAAAGGATCTAAAAATGAATTCGGGCATAAATAAAAATCAAAAACTTACTGAATTGGATTGAAATAATGCTGATTTAGTACAGTTAATAGCTCAACAGATGGTGCAGTGCTAGGATTTTATTTTGTATCTTACCAAAAGATGGCGCTATATGAATTTTATAAAAATACTCGATTACAGAAATTTTACGATTTTATTTTGACGTAATAACGTCTTATAAGTCGATGACCGCCGGCTGCACGCACGAAAAAACATGACTTATTGTCACGTTCCGACTGAGCCGCGCGTGCAAGCGAGAGCGCGGAACAAGCGATAGAGAGGCGCGATCGGTCTAAGCATTCGGCGTGTGACGCATCTATCTCTGTTTCAATAAACTATATTATTACCGCCTATCTTCGTCTTTGGCCCATTGTCTATTGATCTCGTCATTGACTGATTTACCTTTTGCATATAAGTAGCAATAAGCAAGTCTGTAGGAGTCTAAGCTATGTCGAAGAGAGTAACAGTGAAACTCGGAGTGTGTAATAATAGACTGTATTTATTCTGACTCTATGTTGGTGTATATATAATGGTGTAAACATATTTCATTTGTTGGAAATGTCATATTCGATATATAATAATTTAAAAGTGTTCGGTATTTAGTATTATTTGTTGGTTAGGTTTACAATAATAATTTAGGTTTATAAACTGGACCGACAGAAATGACAGCAGTAGCGAACAATACGGCACATCCCTGTCGTGACATAACTAAACGGTCGTACCGGTAATTTAAAAATTGACATTACGCTCGTGAGTGTTCGACCGCCAACAACCAGAAAGTGTCTCTCGCGCTAAGTTACCATCATCATGTCGATAGAATCTACTACGGGAACCTGGACGTTCCAGAACAACGGTGAGTGGATTTGTTATTGTTAATTGTGGACCTTTTTCTGGGTTGGGGTACTCGAATACCGAATTCCAGGGGTGAAATCATTTACAGTTTAGGTCTTTCGAAGGCTCGTAGCCAACCAACATCAATTGGTCGTCATTTATCACCAAAAAGCTTGCTGCCAATCTGCGTTAGGATGACATTCTAGTTATACAGAGCTACAAGTCTACTACTTGCTTCTGTGCTTCGTGCTCATGACTTGTGGTGAGGACTATTTAACATATTTTTTTAATACTAAAACCTTAATCCTATGCTCATTCTATACCGTAACAGTATTTTAATAAAATAACTTCTCTTACCACACAAGAAGTCAGTCGTACGTTTCTTCCTAATCTGATCGTAAAGCGATCTCATGTCGTTTCTCTTCGTTGTTATTTCGTCTAACTCAGCTGCTCGTTTCAAATATAATTCCTCTTTGGTTTTATAATCCTGAAATGTAAAATTTGTACACAGAATATTCATCATCATCTTACCCTTAACCCATCTAAGTAGGGTCGGCACAACATGTTTTCCTTTTCCACTCTCCCCTGTCAGAAGTCATCTCAGTATTCACACTTTTTATACATATATCATTTTTCACACAATCCATCCACACCTTTTTCGGTCTTCCTCTACTTCTATATCCGTCCACTTTCAAACTCAAAACTTTTCTTGTTACATAACTTTCATCTCTTCTCATAATATGTCCCTACCATGCTTTTTTTTTATTTACGTGGGGAAATCCATCATGGACACGCCACCCTCTCGGGGGGGAGAGTGGGTAGTGTGAGACTCTTACTCACTAAAACCTCACGGTGTACCGGC
This sequence comes from Antheraea assamensis, assembly GCA_035772565.1. Lineage (NCBI taxonomy): Eukaryota > Metazoa > Arthropoda > Insecta > Lepidoptera > Saturniidae > Antheraea > Antheraea assamensis. Next base: position 636,755 of record JAQQSE010000108.1, read on the forward strand.
CGCCGCAATGGTTGGGGCGACAATGCTAACCTATTCCCACTCAATTTTTTTGTCACTGGTGCTATTTTCAAACTTCCTCTGATATACTCATTCTTAATCTTATCCCTCCTTGTTACACCACACATCCATCTTAACATTCGCATTTCTGCCACATGTAATCTTTTCTCATCCGTCCCTTTCATAGCCCAGCACTCGGATCCACATAACACGGCTGGTCTTATTATAGTTTTTTTTTGTCGTGATATTAAAATAAATTACAATTATTGTGCTCTGATGAAGCTAGAATCTATTTGTGTGGCGAAGACCACGGGAGCGCTATGCGGAAGTGTGTTTCGAAGAAATAACTCCACATGGCTGGGGCTCCGTTAAATTTTGGGCAGGAATTAAATGCACACCGGTACGTAACGGAATTTCTAAATCCACATGCACATCCTACATTAAATGCTCTTCAGTAAGATTCCATTTTTATGGACGACAATGTCACCGTTTTAGTTAGCGTAGAGGAAGCGTACAAGTAACAAATTTGGATTCGTCCTTTAAATTGACCAGCTCGAAGTCAGAAGTTGGACTGACCTCAACCCAACTAACTGAGCCTATCCGGTATCTAAAGACACCGGTAAGATCAGTGCAACCTCAAGAATACATCAGGGAGCTAAAAAGAGTCATTGCAGAAATTACGTGGAAAGCATGCGGAAGGATTTAAGCCTTTTGATTATGGCAAGACGAGGTCGCTTTGTTATTAGGTCACTACAGTTATAGTTATAAATATATTTAAGTAATAAGAAAAAACATATCTTTTCGTTATTACTGACGTCTTCTCATTGTATGGGTGTGTACATCAGTTTTATGGAATTTATTGAAAATTTTTAAAAAATATATCAGAATTCACTTGACACATATTAATTGACACGGTTATAAGTGTACAGACTACGTCAAACGATTAAAATCTGTTCAATTACTTGAAATCGATCTTAGAAAGTTAATTTCCTTAGGTGCCAGTTTTTTTTTTTGCATTGGAGTCTATTTTCAAGTGCTTTAAGTAGCCATAAAAGTTTTAACTAGAGAATTATCATCTTAGAGCGATATTTCGAAATGACAAATATATGTAAGTAAATAACATATAAGTTAAGCTCAAAAGACGTGTATTCACTATCCTTAATATATAATATAAAAACAGAATACAGTAGTTTGATTATTGATTAATTGGCAAGAATTTTTGGCAGGAAGTTATACTGTGAAGGTCTTTTGTTTTTTTATTCGCAATCTTATATTATCTAATTCAATATTATGTAATATGGGTGGGACTTTCCACAACATAGTTTGATTATTGTGTATAAATCAAGTATTTTTTAATTTGGAAAAGTATGAAGTCAAGCTTAAAGGACGTGTATGCCTTCGGTACAAAAAAAATAATCAAATATAATATTTGGCTTAAAGAGCTTGTATCCAGTGTCGTGAATATATAAAAAAAATCTAGACTAAAATTTTATGTTAAGCTTAAAGAACGTACATCCGTTGTTCTTGGTACAAAAAGAGAAGAAGTAAAATGTGTAAAACTTCAAGGACGTGTATCCAGCGTCTAAAATATTTATAAAAAGGAAATTATTAAAGTATGATAACAAGGTCCGTAAAAAATACATTTTCACATATGAGGCAGAAAAGGGGGGCGGGTGCTGAAGAGAGAAGTAGATGTAGCATAGTGTTACAAGGGCTTTAAAGACAAGTAATGTGTACAGATGATCAAATAATCTTCAAAATTTTTCCCAATTTTTTTTGGTACGATATACGCATATATAGTCTTTCCTTTCATATTTGTACATACATCAATATTTTTACGTGTACATGTACCGAGGGAAAGTATCTATCATTCGAGTCGCAATATTGTAATGGGGGTAACATAATAAGTGACAGCGTAACGAAAAGGAAGGGGCTTAAAAGATTTTACGTGGCGTATTTTATGAACGGTCCCTTAGGCGTGAAGGACGTGTATCCAGTATCCTCGATACATCAAAAAGAAGACAAAAGTTTAGTTATTAATTAGTAGAAGAAGCACATAACCCTTACTTGTATCGCCTGTATGTTCGGTTTAGCGTCCCCAAGTCTGCCCTTCTGAGCTGCCAACCGATTCCTCAACTCATCGACTGACGCAGCTTCCAGATCTTCAGACGTATGATGTTCGAGAGGAGCCGGCCTCTCGATACCCGCTACTCCATCGATTCCGGGATCTTCTAGTTTTAAACTCCTCAACTTTAACGAAGAAATTTTTTTTCTTTATAAGCATCTCATCTAACTTTAAACGCCTATATAGTTTAAGTTGGCAAACACTCTTAGCTGTACTAGCATTCAAATGTAGCTGCCGGTACACACACAAGGGTTTAGCGACAGATTTTCAATTTGAGGGTAGACAGACATTACAAAAAAATCCGCCTCGGAAAGCTCCACCTCATTTGCAAGGATTGCTCTTTAAAACCTCGATGCGATGTCCGGATACGTTAATCTCGAGGCATCATCACTACGCAATATTGTGTACTATGGAGATGGGACACATATCTATATTTAGTTACATCTTAAACCGAACAAACAGACAATGTATACTTTGAACTGTAAAATATAACACAAGGATTCAGTATATAACAAAAATGAGAATTCAACCCGTTAAATGAATTCATCCCCTATAGAGGATGAAAATATTGCAACCTGTATAAAAACAACAATTATTAATGCATACAAAAGCAACGCAGGTCTTCGAAAGATTCGAGATCTGTGACAGTGTCTCCAATGTACTTCCATATTTGTTTTATTACTTAAGGAAAGTTCTCGAACCTATAAGCATAGACAAGTTAATTTTTTAATTAAGACTGCGTTTAAGCGAACACTTTCGAGGGTGGTTACTACAAGAATGACTGTAGATCGTTTACAAGATGATTGACAGTGAGTAGACATAGATATGAATATCAGACACAGTGTCTTGGTGGAAAGGTTATAACTAAGTAAATAGAGAAAAACTGATAATACCTCTTTCTCCCACTGTGGTATTTTGCTCCTGCAGTCCTGTATCGACTTCTCCCATTTAACGAGTGCCGTGTGCGCTTCCAACCGTTCGTTCTTCAACGCCTTCTCTTGCTTCTCCAACTCTTGTATCTCTTGTTTAAGCCCTGAGAACTCGCCGGTGCCTTCGTTTATCTGCTCTTCTAACTGGAAGACGTACAATGAAAAATTGATACCGTTGCCAATAATTTTTATGCAAAAAAGGGGACACCCGCGACTTCGGCGACCTCTCTTATAATCTTAACAATATAATTTTGCAGTGAGGGAAAAATATAAGTACCACACCTACTTGTCCCCACTCTTCCACGACAAGAATACACACGTGTCCTAAGGATTAAAATAAACAAAAATTGATCCATACCTATCCAGTCGTTTTCGTGTGATACGCGCACAACGATATACCTTTATTATTTTAATTATATAGATAGATATATAGATTACCTCATCAGCATCCTTTTGCAGCTTCGAAGTGTCCAAACTTAACTGCTTCTTCTGATTATTTAAATCCTCTAGATACTTCTCAGTCTCTCCCAGCTCCGACTCCATTTGATTTATTTTATCTTTCGATTTCTTCGAGTCCCTGCAAATAGTAATTAGTTTTTGTTCGCGGCTTCGCTCGCATTACCTTACCAGTACCTTTTTTTCTGAATTCAATTTAATCATTTTTTGTACCGCTGACAATGGGTATCTCAATTTCACTACGTTTGGTCAAGTAGTTAAGGCGTGAAACCGAAACATACAAACAAAAAAGCAAGCAAGCAAACAAACTTACAGTCGCATTTATAATATTATTTAGGATTAACGAAAATTAATTACCAATTAAACGTGATACCGATGAATTTAGTTTCGACTGCGGTCATGACCATATCAATAATAGCATCCTTTTAATAAGCTATTTATTAATAACTTTGTATTAAGCTTATTGAGGAGTATGAACACGTTAAAATAAACAGTATTATAGAGATCATAAGTCTCTTTCTGAAGGAAGGTATTTATGGTGCCATTCGACTACTGTTGTGACCCCCTCAAATATAGCGTCCTTTCATCTTCAAAAATAATTCAACTACTCATAAGTTTATTCAAACTTGTTCAGGAGTATAAACACTTTCAATTAAGTAGTATTATAGCGGTCGTAAGCCTATTTCTGAAGGAAAGTATGTATGGTACTATACGAATACTGTCATGGTACACTTTTAAATATAGCGTCCTTTCATCTTCAAAAATAATTCAACTACTCATAAGTTTATTCAAACTTGTTCAGGAGTATAAACACTTTCAATTAAGTAGTATTATAGCGGTCGTAAGCCTCTTTCTGAAGGAAAGTATGTATGGTACTATACGAATACTGTCATGGTACACTTTTAAATATAGCGTCCTTTCATCTTCAAAAATAATTCAACTACTCATAAGTTTATTCAAACTTGTTCAGGAGTATAAACTCTTTCAATTAAGTAGTATTATAGCAGTCATAAGCCTCTTTCTGAAGGAAAGTATGTATGGTACTATACGAATACTGTTGTGGTACACACTTTAAAATATAGAGTCATTACACTTTAAAAAAATATTTTAACTACTCATAAATTTATTTAAACTTGTTCAGGAGTATGATCATGCTAAAATAAGTAGTATTATAGTTGTCTTAGACTTCTTCCAGAAGCCTACCAAGCCAGCCCACGAGGTTGTAACGATTTGAAACACAGAGAAATCCACAGTTCTATGTTTTTCCACATACGGTGGTTATTACAAGAACATTTCCCAGTTTCAGGTTTCCTCATGATGTTTTCCTTCACCGTCAACAGATAGTGTTAATAATTTAAATTAGCAAATGCACGCAAATTCAGAAAAATTCATTGACGTATGCTGGGGTTCGAAACTCAAGTCAAAATATTGGACCCCATATGTGACATCTTTATATATATATAATTATTCTGTGTCTGTGTCTGTGTATGTGACTGAACTCCTCCTAAACGGCTGGACCGATTTTGATGAATTTTTTATGTGTTCCGGTGAATTCAAGAATAGTTTAGATTCACCACTGGACACGGTTGATGGCGCTGCAGTCTAATGCTGGAATTCTTTTTATTATGAGGGCAGGACAATTTCCGCCGGACTCTGTAATATATAAATATATTCTCACTTGACACTGGTGTTAATGGCCACGTTTAACTTGGCAATCTGTTTGGAGACTTTGCTTATTTTATTCGCCAGTTCATCGACAACCTTCTGCAGATCCTTCACTTTACCACCGGCGATGGCGGATATTTTTTCATCGACGCCGTGCACTTCCTTTTCTACCTGAAAATTAGGATGGAATTAAAAAAAAATAAAAACATAACCATACTATCTACAAATGATGATGGTGAAGCGATTGACGAAGCGGTGATGGCTCAATGATTAGCATGATCAGTACATCGCGTCTAGATTGTAGGTTCGAATTCGAACCGGAGCTTTCAGTAAAGGAAAACGTCGTGATGAAACTGTACACCACCTCGCTCCTGTATCAAGCATAGTATTAAGTTACTCAACATGCATTGTGTTTTTTTCCAATGCTTCGTAATAGCCAAGCGCACACACATACGTACTACAACACGTACAAACATACACGCATACACGCTAGGACTGGAGCAAGTGTTAACTAGTACAACATACAATGAGACTGCGAATATAAGAAACACTGTATAGTGTATTCTATCTCATTCTCTCCCAAGTTAAATACTATAACGTGTCTCTACTACGTTTAATTGAGTTTCATACCACAACGGGACTAAAGAAACTTTCATTTCAAAAAGATGCACATAGTTTCAAAAATTACTCAACGCGAATGGTGATGCGAACACGTCGAGTTACATAAAAAATAACTTACTTCACCAGCATCATGTTTAGCTTTCTCAACCTTTTCCTGTGTTTCAGCTAAAACCGCTTCAAGGTTAGCTTTTCGCACCGGATCTACTTTACTGGAAGCCGCTTTTACTTCCTGCTGTTTTATTTCTTCCTAAAAAAAAAAACAATTACTCTTATCAATTTTACTTAAAATCGTATTCGTGTGGATAGCGACCATAACATACCACAGTGGCTTTATATGGTTTACAAACGTAACCTCGGTAACTCGATTTTGTACGATTTTTTTTTTCTTTAATTTTATTTTTTTGCCCACCAATCTTATAACAAAGTGGTAGGCCTCTTCCCAAGATTTCCCAAGGTTCCAAGATTCATACTCCATCGTATTACTTTTCCATGCACTTGTGCACAATAACCGAACTATAAAAAATGCCACTTACATGACATATAAAATCCCGCCAAAACTATTTTGACGATTTTAAGTTGTACGTTTGTATCAGTCATTTAACTCAAGAATAACTTTTAAAGGAGTAACGGATTTATCAAAAAATCTCACAAGAGACCCTATTTGTAGGGCATTCAATTTCCTATAAGAATGCAAGTTGGTTTTCTTTCAGAGCGGTAGTCCGAGACCGAGTTAAAAAATTTCAAAGTTTATAAAAAAATATTTTCCATGTTAATTACATGAAAAATTAAAAAAAGAATCGCATTCCCTAAACATCAATATTAAAGGCACATTTGAAGAAAAAAAAAATACATTTTTTTTACACAATATTAATATGAAGAAAGTAAACGTACCTTTATACGTGGTATTTTTTCAGTCAAATTATTCAATTCAGTATTCAGCTTATTCAGTTTCGTTTTACTCTCCACTGTGGTCGACTGTAAACTAACTACGGAATCTTCTAGTTTCGGTTGTTCTATCCGGACAGCTGTTAACCTGTACACAAAGATATTGTTGCTTTAAGAGCTTACAGGCAACGTCTCCGGGGCGTAGATTCGTTGGCGGTGTCCTAGGACATCTCCGATGACTTCAAAAGCATTCGGCATGGTTCAAGCTAAAAACAACTTCATGGTGTGCTACATCGTTGCACGAGAGTTTCGATTAAAAATTTGAAAGCATACGTATAAGTACGGTCTTTTCACTTTTTTGATATCCATTTCCAAGTTATTTTATTATGATTTTTTTTTGTTATGGCATATATCACTAGATGGCGTGGTTTTTAATTTCAATCGCTTTACCAACTAATAATATTTAATTAATACTAAACGTCAAACTGTACTTAATCGTACTTAAATATAGATCTTTTTCTAAAGATTAAATAATTTATTTATATTGTTTTATACTCCTCTTTCTTTTACGTACACGTTCATTTATTTCTATAACATACACAGTTAATAATCGAACTACATATTTAAATAATAAACATAATAAATGATTAAAAGCTTGTATACGACCTACGCAGTACCGTTCTATACATACATAGACATATACATCTATAGATCGCAAGTATTAGTTCTAACATATATCGTTAGAGGCGCTGATTAAAAAAAAAATGATTTCTCTGTTATATGATGTACTTACTCTGTGCATATAACATCGAATTGTAATGTGTAGAAAAAAATGGTCAATATAGGTGCGGACCATCACCAATCAGCGCCTAGTCGCAAGGTTACAATCTTCACAAGAGAAAAATGAATTATATCGAATGAATCTCGAGTGAATGTAACTGCAGATCGCTTCCAGTCGGAACTAGCCAATTCGATACTTTTGACATAAGACATAATTAACTGTATTAAATGAATGTGACTGCGTGACTCGTAATCTTTGATCGAAGCACTGACTTTAATTTTGTCTTTAACCACTGTGCATTTTATTACTCATGGTATATAATAACTTCATCGAAACTGGTGGAAATAAACTGACCTCTCTTCCAAAGCGCTTAGTTTCCTCTCGTTAGCCTGTATGACCCTGGGGTCCTGTTCGCTCGTGTCCTGCTGCACCGTGCTGGACATCTTACCGCGCATCACCGACTTACCGCCACCGGACATTGCACCTGGAAACCATTTATATTTATGGTAACTAACTACCCGCCGCGTTTTCGCACGTATGTACTAACATAGAAAATGGACTAAATCTTTCCTTTACAGTACGACCATGTAACGAAATAAAATGGCGTCCGAACGTCAATCTGTCAATATTTTTGAAGATCTTCCTATAATCGTCCGTCTCACTCACTTTTTATATGGATGTTTTTTTATCCCAAAATTTTCAATCCTCCGTATGATTTCTTAAATATTTTCTTTCATACAAACCTTGTCCTGACAAACACATATACAACAGAAAAAGAATTAGCCAAATAACCGTAGCCGTTCTGAAGTGATGCGTTTACATACATTCGGCAAAACTCACTTATATTTATAGTATACATTATTGTTAACACGTCCCGTGCGAAGCCAATTGCGCCTGATTTCTCGTTCAGGCCATTTGATATTTTGACTCGAAATTGATTTATTACTGCACAAAATATTACATAACAACATCAATACATAAGTAATTATTTCGGTTTCAGTAGTTATCACGTGGCCGAAAGATCATGCTTAACGTGCACCACCGGTGGTCCAAGGACCTGAAGATCATGCTTAACGTGCACCACCGGTGGTCCAAGGACCTGAAGATCATGCTTAACGTGCACCACCGGTGCCACACGTGGTTTAAAGATCATGCTTACGTGCACCAGCAGTGTTATACATGGCACGGGGCGTGTTAAATAACAAAACAATCGCGATTCATTATTTACACGACAGTCGTTATTGCCATCTATAGCTTTAAATAAAGAGTTTTAAGTATTCACGGTGTTTAGGCCAGATTTGCACGGCGACAACCCATCCTTGTCCCACATATCTATTTGCACTCCTTTCCCCCATCCCTATCCACCCGGCGCCTTGACAATTGTTCTTAAAACGCTCTCATTAGCGGACGATCGGCGATTGAACTACACGTTGATTATAATTTGTGTTGTGTGCCAAACTTTTAGAATACAGGTGACTTTCAAACTGTTTGTGCATGTTATTGTGTATCGTGCAAGAAGAGGAGGCCACCTACGCGACGCTAGCGCAGCATTGTGGTGATTCCATTTTTGTCCTATCCACTCCAAGTCGTCGTGTAGGCCCAAGGCCTTACTTGTAGAAATAAAATCTATTAGAACCAGCGCTCACACACGGTATATAAGCAAATCCTTATCCTTACTAATATTTAGGAGTGAGTTTATTATTTGTTTGTTACGTTATCACGCTTTAACAATTCAATCTAATCATCGTGTATACATATTGTCAAGGGTGCATAAAAGGAAACAGAGTACCTTTCACACCCGAAACCGCGAGCAAAAGATAGTATATTAACAAATCGGTACTAACCAGCAATTTCGATGACCTGGCCCTTGAGTGTCACCACTCGGTATCGCTTAGCCCCGAAGGACACTCTCGACGCTTGATCCAAATCATTCGCCACCAGAGTATCGCGCAAAGCGAAGTAAAAAGCCGGTAACACCCTTTCATCCCTCACCTTCACTAAGTCGAAGAGTCGGGGTACGTTCTCTGGACTTAAATAATAAAAAAAATTAAAGCTACGTCACAAGCGCATGCTTGTCTTGACCCTCTTCTGACGATAACTGCATTGTCGCTTAAACAATCCCAATTGCTCTCAAACGATAATATAGACGTCTAGTAGCGCTGATCGAGGGGTTTGACCGGTGGAATTATCAATCCGATGTCCGCTGGTTCCAAACCAGGCTTGTACCAACGAATTATTCGAAATTCGCGATCATCTACTGTCAACAGCACTATTGACTGAGGATGAACGAAAACATCGTGAGGAAACCTGAGCCTGAGAAATTTTCTTGTTGTATCACCGTACGTGGGAACAATTGAGAACTGGAATTTTCGGAGTTTGTGATTGCCAATACGTCGTGGAGTGACGTAGTGATAATGGCCATACCTTACTTCTGGAAAGAGTTCTACGACCCAGCCCGCAATGGATCTTTTACAGCCTAGTCGTTCACGGAGTCATGTAATGGCTACGTACTTTCTCCAAAGCAATAACCCGGGCAACGCCGAATATTTACGCTAGTCCTTATGTATGAAAGTCCAGTGCTCGCGTGTTCACAATTATTTCTTCATAAAAAGTTTTTCGCATATTTTAATTTTAACTACCCCTCACATAAAAAGTGGGTTCGTGCGTATGACCACAAGATACAAGTGAAAACGTATAAGTAAATACATAAACATTAAAAACCCGTTCCGATTGATTCGATCCGATCGATTATGTGAACGATAGTGACGTGTAAAAAGGACGCCCCTCTCTGTGCATCCACCAAAAACGAATGTGTGAAATATGTCCAGTTTTATATTATGTATGATGAAAAGATAAACCCGATCGAGTTTCTTGCTGGTTCTTCTCGATGACTGGGTTGTTTGTCCGAACCGGCGGGTAACTTTGCTGTGCATAAGCGTTTTTTCAAAATCAAAACTGAATAAAGTAATGTCTATTTATCAATATTTACATGTAAATAAATAATAGTAATGTTTAAATACCATTAATACGTACACTTGAAATTTCATTTGATTATATATATAATAATACACACTATTTTGTAGTGTTATTAAAATACTTAATAATAGGATCATAATTATTGGAATTATGCACTCCTTGTCAGACAATAAACGTGGTTGATGACGTCTAAAGCCGTGTATACCCGATTCAGCGTCACTGACCCGATCGTGACGGTTGACTTCGATATGCGATTTAGCGCATCACCAAGCCGAACACGCTTGATGACGATTGGAGCCGAGTAAACCCGATCCAGCGTCATCGACTCGAGCGTGACGGTTTATTTTCTCTTCACTGTTTACACTTTAAAAAGTCACAATTATCAGCTATATCTAATATAGAATTGTCCACTCACTAAGTGAAACGCCTCTCGTAGTGTTCTCTTAGGTGTTGCTGCTTGTCCAAAATAATAAATGTGGCGCGTCCAACGTCGTGCCTCTTCAGAAATTCGACGCAAGCCTGGGCAGTGTCGACGTTATCGACAACGATATTGTCCAGGGATCCGCAGCAAGTCGATATAGCGACGTCGTACTTCAAATCTATACCACCCAAGTCACCCTGGGGAGTTACAATTGCAGATATTTATCAACCAACCCTGTTTCTCTTGTACCACGGTATACCACGTCGATCAATTTAAGTTCGAATCCTTGGGAATGAACTAGAGTTTACGGTTATATCCATATTGTGATATAGCATTTTGTAAGTCCATAAGGCTTGTTACCACTTTCTTAGCACATTTAGCCACTAAGGTGTCCGCCGTTATTTACTTGATTGGCTTTTTTTTATCTGTTTTATTTTTGACGCCCGTATCAAAATATCTCCCGTGGGATCATGGTAGATGGAAAATTAATCATATTTGGTAAATTATTCAATAAAAGGAGCACGATTAAAAATGATTTCTAAAAAATGGAAAAAAAAAACAATGTTAAATGAATGGGAAAAGTACCGCCATTTAGTCAATGTTAAACGACATTGGCTTTTTTTCTCTCAAAACTGTGTATAGGCTATAAACTAAGGATTTGAAGGATACCCAAACCAAAAAAATTCCAACTTGGTAAAATCCTTGATACCCTAATAAGCATCTGCACTTGAGAATCAGGCCCCCTCTAGGTTTGGCGTTAGGTAAGGCGGGACTAAAAAGACGACCCACAAAACAGTGTCGATGTGTGTGTATATAGGTATATAAGCAATTTAACGCATATCATAATATAAGGTAAGCTTAGGTTAAAAATAAAATTGCCGAGTGTAAAATTTATATCCAATTTTTTTTGTTTTATTATTTCATCTCATTGCAAATACAAATAATCCTAACGTGAATTATTATAGATATAGTGTACTCACCAGCCTTCCAAATATTCCCGGCAGATTTCCATTCCTTTTCTCATTCATCAGCGAATCCAATACGCGACCTCTTGATTTGTTCGCGCTCATCGCCTGCCTCGATTCTTCCAACTGAGCTCTGATGATTTTTTTTAAATTAAGCGAATGGAAGAATTGCCTTCATTAGTCCGTAAGTATGAGAAAAACATATATGTGTGTAACTTTGTAACAAAGAAAACAAAACCAAATTTTCCCTTTACAATAGAACATTAAAATGAAATGAGATGGCAACTGAACGTCAACCTATGAATCTTTTGTAATATCTTCCGTCCGAGTAACTTCACTCACTTTTTATATAGCGATTTTTAACACAAAATTTTATACTTATACATTCATACGAATTTTTTTTTAATTATTTTGTTACAGCCAAATCTAAACTGATGCGTTTACAAGACAATTGATTTATATTTATATGTACTACAATATATATCTTGCAAAAAGAAATAACGAAGTAGGTATACTCGGAAAGTCATTTACTACCTAAGGGGCCATTCAAGTTTTACGTAAGCACTATTCAAGGGTAGAGGAGCCTTATTTTGCTTGTGTTTGATGACATAGGGGATGGGAGATCTGGATTTGTAGGGCTGATATGTGAGACGCGCCGTCTTATCCACTGGGCTACCATCGTCCAATTTTTTTTTCGAACTGTCTACACTGTTGACCTGGCAAGGTCTCTTACAGTTTCACTGGACTACTAAGGGGAGTGCTTAAGGGACTCACCCCATTTTATACCGCGACCAGCAAAAAATCGCACGGCGAGCCTCGGCTTGAACTGTCACCAAATATCCCGAGTCGAACTAAGCTAAGCTAAACTAAGCTAACTATTATTTCATACGTATATAGCCCTAATAGCTAACCGTTATAAGTCAATTTCTCTATAGACTTATTAAATGATGAATGATGGAACAATAAGGAAACCAGAACAGATTAAAACGTACTTATGTAAATGTTTACGCAAAACATTTAAGAGTATTGCTTCCTTTTGCTTACCGGGGGGAGGGGGCGGTTTGAAATTACAAAAAATCTGTTTTTACCTAATACTTGAACGACCCCTACGTACAAAAGGCGAAAGTAACCCAATTACATAGTCTATTGGTGGAAATTCGAACATAAAACATGAATGATTTACAAGTTCCAATATATAAAAAAAAAAAGAATATTTTTAATTTTTTTTAAGCTAACATTGAGAACTATAAAGTTCATCCATAACTATTAAGTATACAATAAAATAATAAAGAAAAATGGTTGAGTAATAGAGGAAGATGTACTTTTGTCGCAGTTTTAATAGTTAAATATAGCAGTGGAAATAATCTTTACAATTGAAGTGCAAGGTCTGAGTTAAATCTCCACAAATGGCTAGCTTATATAACTATACTTATAACTTATGGGTACGGGCGACAAAATTTCCACTTTTAACACAAAAGTTACATAGTAACGTTTTGTGTTATGATAACACAAAAGTGACCTAATTTTTTTTTTTTTTGTAAAGCTTGCGGCATACAAAAAAAAATGTATGAAATTCGTAACACAAAATGTTACGATAATTCAAAAGTGACCTAATTTTTTTTGTAAAGCTTGCTGCATAAAAAAAATGTATGAAATTCGTAACACAAAAGTAAAAAAAATATATGGTACATACTATAATGAAAATAAGACCTGTATTAAACTAAAAAAAAATAGAAGATAAATTTTAATTGTGACAATTTATGTCAGCGAATGACGGTGTGTATTTTTGGCCTAAAGTTGGGAGTCGTAAGTAGCATTTAAGTTAAAAAATTTATTGTGTAAACTTGTTAAGTACAGTGTATGATTTGGAAAATATAGCAAATTAATCAATTCACAGTTTCCAATCATCAGGACGGTTATAATGTTTGAGTTTTTGTTGACATTTCGATATTATTTTGACGGCCTTACTCTTATGCTACTCCCATACCTGCGTGTATCGGAACGAAGTTTTGTCTATGTTCAGAGTAAATACAGACGTGGGAATATATTATCGTTACGCGTTACGAACTATCGGATTGCGTGACGATACACGCAGCACTATCACTGGCGGTTATTGCGCACATCAAAGGAATTTATCGGACGCTAATTTCAAGTTATTGGAAATCAAATCAAATCAAAAATACTTTATTCAATTTAGGCCCTAAGAAGGCGCTTATGAACGTCAAAACTACCACCGGTTCGGAATACATCCCAGTCATCGAGAAGAACCGGCCAGAAACTCGATCGGGTTTATCTTTTTAACATATACTTATATAATTAAAATTCATTATACGTTACACTCGTTTTATTGGATGCACAGAGAGGAGTCAATTCCAGACATCACCATCGTTCACATACTGATCCTCCAATCTATAATAGCCCTTTGACACCAAAACCCGCTTAACATAGCACTTAAACTTACAGTCTGGCAAATCAGGAAAGACACAGGTGTTGGAACGGGAATTCTGTGCCTTTATCGGAATGATTTTTGACATTAATTTTAACGCGACAAGTAGTCGAAGCTTCGTCACGCAGATATGGGAGTAGCATTATACGTATATTCGTTTTTTTCACTTACCTTAACACAAGCTATTCTTAGTTTGGAATCTAAATAAAATCAATACTTACCTCAAAGATCTAACTTCATTAGATATATTATGTTCTTCGTTCTTAATAGCCTGTAACTTAGACCTCAATTCATTCAAACGTTGCTCGTTAGATGGCACTGTTGTAGCCAGTTCTTTTTGCAACCTGAAAAGTACACCATTTTTTTTTATCTATCTATATTTATTATATAAAACTGAAATGTATGTATGTACGTAATATCAGAATAATTTATAACAAAAAGATATTTTTTTTAAACTTTCGTTTGTTCGTTTGTTCCAGGTAATCTCCTAAACGGTGGCACCGATTTTGACGTGACCTCTACTGGCAGATAACTGATGTTTTACTTCAATTGTAGAAAGAACTCAGGGTTTGACATATATATGTATAATAAATTAAAAAAGTAGTGTCTGGAACAATTTTATTTTAAGAATTTCACTAGGTCTAATTCGCGGGTAACAGCAAGTATATACATTCTCTTTTTAATTATACTATTTAAAATCACAAAAACTTAATACAAATTAGGCCCCGAGAAGGTGCTTATGAACGTCAAAACTATCCCCGGTCCGGGAATCAACCCAGCCATTCGGAAAATCTGGAAAAAAAACCCGATATAGTTTATCTTTTTACAGTATACTAGCGACCCGTCCCGGCTCCGCATAGATGCAATTGAATAATATAAACGTCATACATGTCTAGACGACTTAGGTTCATATTTATGCGCTTTCAAATTGATCTATTTAAAATCTGTCGTGTTTTCTATAATGTTTATTGAAATTTGTAGTAAATAAATGAACACAAGGTAATAAGGAAAAACAAAAAACGCCATCTAGTTCTCTCAATTGTAACTAGACTAGACGACAGACGTCTCTTTTTATTTAGTCTACCCTGTGCTCACGCGATAGTCACTTGTAAAAGCTTGTAATAAATTCGTTATAATATATTTACTTCAAATTAAACTAAATTAGATCATTTTTGCCATAATAGCGTATTTTTATATCTCAAAGATAAAAGTTTAAACTGAGTTATCCTTAGAAGCCAATCGCAAGTCATCATCGCTTCAAAATGTATGAAAGTAATCTCAAGAAGAAATCCGTCGAGTTAACTGAATTAAATATACTTACGTTTTCTTTTCTTTCAAATCATTAGTTGCCTTCGCGTAATCTTCTTTCATTCTTTCCAACTTCTCCGCAGCTGTAGTCTCCTCACTAAGGTACAATTTCAATTCAGACTCTGCTAAATTGTAGGAGACTTTTGTATTGTCGACAATTGTTTTAAGCGCTATCAACTTTGCCTGAAGTGCATCTTTTGTCTCTTGAAGAGATCGGGTTTTAGACCTGTTATTAAAATACCAAGATTAATATAAAAAAAAGGTGATTCCCATAAAAAATTATAACATTTTTGGGGTCTAATAATAAAGGCGACAAAGTTTATAATAATGCTACGGAAGATCGTCAGGAACTGAGGCCATTTACTAGTTGTAAGGATATAGCAACCATACTTTTACGTGCCATACCGTATCTTTATCATAGATATACTTTTACTCGCGGCTTCGACCATGTTAATGCAGATATGATTATAGACAAGAACAGAAATTAATTTTAGCATAACAGAAGGATATTAACTTCCTATATCTGTACTTTCTATAAATAATGGATTCACCCGAATTTTTACCAATAACATGGTCGTATTTGCTAAAATATAATTCATACAAAATGAACAATTAGCGGTTCCCAGCTTGAGTCAATTGTTTAATTGACATGTTAACTCCTCGACTGATTTTTCAAGACCCAGACCTCAAAATAGGGGATCGTTTTTTTTTTTAATTTCACGACATCGTATACAATAGATTTAATGGTTCTTAGTAAAAAAAAAGTTAGTACATATGAAAAGACAATTTATAAATATATTTTACAAATAAATTTTAATTTTACAATACATTATTTATTACTTTGCAAAATGTTTGTAATAAATCAGGTATTTTTTAAGCTTGTGCTGGCAACAGTCTGTTACAGTCTTACACGGGTTAAATTCAAAGAATGTTAATATAATAATTTAAAAAATTACCTAACTCCCGCCATAATTGTTTGCAACTCTTCAGAAGCCACACGTTTATTATCTGTATGTTTCGCGAGCAACGTCTCGCATTCTGCTATTTCCCTCTTATTCTTCTCTGGTATCTGATAATCAATAATTCCTATATTTAACTGATATTTATTCTCACTACACATTTCTATATTAATGGTAGCTTACTTTATTTTATTTCCCCACTTACAACATATTATTATAATACTAAAAATGAAAAAAATCAAGCTGATAGATGTGTAAATACGCAATATTAGAAAACACTGTACACACTGTGGAGTAATAGTACTATGCGTTTCACATAAGATGATAACTGTCAAACCACCATCTTACTATACATTAAACAAGCAACTACAATGAACAATGTAGAAACGGAAAGGCAACAGAATGTGCAAATAACACTGTATGTTGCATAGCCGAATATAAATTTATTAACGCACAAAAGTTTATATGTTATTAAAACACTATTGTTTCTAAAAGAAAGTACAATTGACGCATAATAAGCGCCTCATAAATATGACTAAATACAAGATTTTTTTTCTATTGTACTAATTAAGAATATATATTATAATAAATTCATAATTTTTATGTAAATAAAAACATTATGTACTCTAGGCCTTTGACAGTAATAGTACAATTTTGACAAGTAACAAGTGAAGATGGCGCGAACGCAATTATCTTCTTATCTGAAACGCACAGTTTTTGTTTTTTCTCACTATTTCTCACAATTTGTCACTATATAAATATACTATTATGGGTAATGGAATGTAAGAAAACGCGAGTGAATAGAGCGAACGTGTAAGGGAAGCAGATGAATGGATAGACAGAAGATGCCAAACAAGACAACTGTAAAATAAATTGTGCATAAGTTTCCTTTTTTTTTATGTAAAATTAATAATCAACACAGATTATTCAATTCTGAACAAATGCGGCACTATAGGAGAACATTCTAGAATTGTATTACAAAATTCTGCTTCTTAATATAAATGTTTATTAAACAAAACTCGAAATTTTGAAGTATAAAAGTGTGTACCTATATAAAATTATAAATTTACAAAATATTCAAAACTCACCAGTTCTAAATCGATTAGCTTTTTCCTCTCCGCTTCGAGAAGTTGTTCTAGATTTTTCTTTTTCTTATTGGACTGTTTCGTTTCGGCTACGACTGACACTGTCTTTGTCTTGCAGTTTTGTAACTTCTCAACGATTTCTGTCCTCTGCTTGTTTAGAGTTTCGTATTTTCTGGAGAAAAAAAAATATCGATTCTATTATTACGTTTAATTAAAGGATAAGAAATATAATTTAATTAAAATTAGTTACTCAAGGAAATGTATATTACTGTTCTATAAATTGTCTATAACATAGACATACACAAAATAGTTGTGCGCACGTCTTTGTTATATTTATAGCTATTACTATTGTAATAAATAATTAACACAGAAAAAACGACACTGCATAAATATTCTCCATGTCCCAAAATCTATATATACCTATTTTCATGTCTTGAATGATATTGTATTAGATGCGATACAGCGCCATCTAGGGAAATATTGTATAAAACTGAATAGCATAAAAACCATCTCCACGAAAAAACATTTTAGTGTGTCAGTTTTCGAGGCTGTCAATGTTATCGATTTCAGATATACCGACATCCATATATATCTATATCGATAAATCTGCAGTTTTGTTTGTATAGTTAATTTTCATTCTAAATTTTTGTAATAGAAACTTATTATATAGAACGTTGATAACAAATTTGATGTACAAAAAAATATCTGTCACATATATGTTTATGCCCAGATTTATATCTTAGCCTGTATATCTAGTATATATATATATACTATCTAGTATATATTTACGCATTTTAAACTGAGTCTTCAGGCAATAAATGTCACTTACAATAGGAATGTGCACGCAATCCAACCTGTTATCGATACTTAGCTATAGCAACTAATTACTTGCGTATTCCCGTGCGTTTTCTATGCAGTACTGATTTTCGACTCTTTATTTTAAATATATATATAAAAAAATTAATGACTGACTGGCAGCAAAATGAGGGATTTTATACAAGCTTTCATCCCATTTGTCACCCACATTAGGGGTCAAATTTCCAATTTCTCCTTTGTTAGTGCTCAAATATAATGTAAAAGGAAGCCCCAAATGAATTTTCACTGCCCTAGTCCCAGCACTCTGGGCTATGATACGTCAGTCTGTTATTCTAACACATATATAGATAATCGTAAAGTAGAATAAATATCCTTACTGTGTCTCAGCACTGTAGACTGTTGTTTTCTGTTGGAGCTCTTCTTTTAATTTATCCAATTTACTGTCAACCTCAGCGAGTTTGTCTTTCAGTTGAACTAGGTCTGTCTCTTTGCCTTCTATAATTTTATTGGTGGTGTGTCTGTGAACAAGTTAATTGCGTAATATAAAAGCGAAGATTAAATAGTTCTCATCTGTGTGTCAAAAGACTTTCTTTTTTTTTTTTGGAACGAAGTTCCTTAGTGCATGGCACTTACTTTGTGGATAAGTGGTTGGGCTAAACGAAAAAAAGTGTAAATTTTTCCGTGATGATCCTTTCTATAGTGTACATGATTAGCCATAGCGCGTATGCTATTTTCTGTGCCCATTAATAGGTGCGAACTTATTGATTCAAAGTAGTCAATAAATTTGCTCCGACTCCACAGGTTTAGTTTTTACACGGCATACGCATCAGCTGTTTCGTAGTGTATTGTATGTAGTTGTGTACTTATACTTATGTTTATTTTTAACAAAACACGTTCTGCGTAACCTTTTGCTAATTGTTTTTAAATACTTTTGTTGGTTAATAGTAATTCTTGCTATTGGTTAATATACATCAATAATACATTGTGATAGTGGCTTAGAATATAATAAGAATGAAGCCAGGTAGGCGTCACAGTTGAAGTGCAACAATACGTCAATAATGTATCTTTAACCTAAAAATGTTGATTACGACTGTCTTATTTTTTATAGCCAATTAGTTGACTAACTGACTAAAAAAAAAGTACTACGAAAGAAACTTCGTTCCAACCGAGTGTTATTTGCTTAGTAGCTGTTGATGAGCTTAGTGTTGCCAATAGAATTTATTTTCCCTACCATCCATGATCCATCCACCATTATTTATAAGTAACAGTCATATGTCTACTATACTTACAATATGAATATATAATAATTGTAACAAACAAACTGATATTCGCATCCTTATTAATTCAACCAACCATTATGAAATTTTCCATACGCATTGTCAGATGTACAGAAAAGAGCATACTGTGCCTTTACAAAAATAGTCCTGTTAAAATCTACATACAGACGAGCGAAGTCGTGAGGGAAAGCTAGCTTATAATATTATTAGCGAATTTAGAGTTAATGGTTTTTTTTTCGAATTGATTACACCGTTGACCTGGCAAGGCTTCTACAGTTTCACCAGACTACTAAGGGGAACGCTTAAGACACTCACCCGATTTTATATAGGCGAGTTAATGATAACGATGGTAACGATTCAATAATTACAAAAGTAACTAATTGTGATAAGAGCGAAATCACATCAACATCCTAAGCATCATTTATTTGACTGTAATATATGCAAGTTCTTACTCTGTATACTTTCAGAGTGCTCTTATAGTTTAAAGAGTACTTATATACAAATGGTTTTAAAAAAATACTCACATATATTTCTGCAATAGCATATTCCTAGTCCTTAAAACAATGTTAGTTTGATTCATTTGATCAACAGCCTCCCTCATGGGCTGCTCTAACTTCTGCTTTTCTTGTTCAACTAAGCGGACTCTATTTAACTTCTCTTTACGCATCTCCGTGTATTCTTCCACTCTTTCTGACAATTTCTCTAACGGTTCCTAAATGCAAATTTTCATTTTTTTATTTAAAGGATCTCATAAATATTTTATTTACTAGCCGATGTCCGCGACTTTGTCTGCGTTGTTTATTATTTTAACAATATATATTATCTACAGAGTCAAACGCATAAAAAAATTGAAAGCAAAATATACTTTGCTTATAAAATTAATATTGTTAGTAACTTTAACCTTAGACCTTAGACACCTGTGAATATACAGATCCATAGAGAGAATTTAATAAGATTAATAATGTCATAACAAACCTTATATCTAGAAGTTCCTATTATATCTTCAAGATATTCCAACATACCAGACTCATGTTCCGTTAGTCCTTTGGGTTTCATCATGGCTATCTGTTCTACCTCACCCTACAAAACAATGTTAAATCTTCAGAAAAATTCAATGTCATTTTTATACTAGTTGCCCATCCAAGCTTCATACAGGTGTACTTAGAAAGCAAACCAAATTTGGCCTTCATACTATCATCATGTAATTAAATAAAACTGCAATGATGATGAATGAATGTCAATCTATAAATTCGATCAATATTTTTTAAGATCTCTGTACTATATTTTCTCACTCCCTCATTCACTTTTTATTTGTAACCCAATGTTTTAAATTTTTCCTAGGAATGTTCAAAAATTTTCTTTCATCAAACCTTGTCCTGACAGTTATAAAATAGCCCAATAGGTACAAGTCTTCGAAAACGATGCACTTACATACACAGGGTAATTGATTTTTAATTATATAAATATAACATTCTAGAATATAATCTGGATAGGTATCCACTGAAATGGATAGTTTCATTCTGATGGAATTCTTTTGTACTGATTGGGTCACACATTAAATTTGTTGACTACATTTTTCTATAATATTTTATGAGAAGAGATGAAAGTCATGTAGCAAGAAACATTTTGAGTTTGAAAGCGGACAGATTTAGGAGTAGAGGAAGACCGAAAAAGGCGTGGATGGAAAAATTATTTGTGTATAAAAAGTGTGAGTACTGAGATGACATCTGACAGGGGAGAGTGGAAAAGGAAAACACGTTGTGCCAACCCTACTTTGGTAGGATAAGAGTAAGATAATAATAATAACTTTACCCCTTCACACAAAACAAACACATTATACTAAATATGCAGTATCCTATATTCTCACATCAATATTCAAAACTTATTTTAAATTCATCATGAAATAAGGGCAGGAGCAGCTCAATTACATTAAATAAACACAACTAGTGCTCTTTAGCTAAATAATGATTTTTAACCAGGAAAATCTTTTTAGTCTAAAGAAATTAGTAATAAAACAATATATGTCAAATATGTTTAAAGTTAAGTTGAAGAGATGATCGCTCAGCTAAGGACATAATAGGACATCTTGTCACTCGACGTTTGAATGATAGGTTGAACCAGTCTTCGATTAACACTATTGGTATCTATCAATCTGTAAAATATAAAAAATATGTGTGTACAAATTGATAAAAAAGGAAAAAAAACATACAAAAATTATAGAAGTATATAATTAATTTAAAATATGTTGCAGGTTTATGACTAAAGACTACAATGGATTACATTTCACATCCTTTAATTCTTTTTTATCATTTTATACACACATTTTTTTTTTAATATAATTTACAGATATATATCTCACTAGTGTTAATCGACGACAGGTTCAACCATCCGCCAACACCGCTGACCAAGACACGTCTTCAATATTCTTAATTATTTCAGAACTGTTTTCTGCTGCAGTAAAACGTGACAGCAGATAAACAATTCCAAGCGGAAGTGCAAAGTAACCTCCACCGTAATTTATACATTCTCCTAACCTTGACTATGTTTTACATTACAAATAAAAATATTAGATACAACATTAATATTAAAAAAATATTGTTTACCTGTAAAATGAGAAACCTATTATGATCTAAGTCTATGCCATGGGATCTGAGCATTTTAGCGACAGCTTTGAACTGCACTCTTCTGCCGTTCAGGGTGTAGTATGATGAATTATCTTTGTTGGCTGTTCGAGACACGACTATTTCACTATTTGGTACTACTGTAAATTCTTCACCTTCCTGTAAAAGAAAATATTGTTATTATGATAAAAAAGAGGATAATAAAAAAGACTTGTCTAATAATAATAACCATTCCAATGGATTTTGTATACCCCTCTATTGTATGTATTGCCTTTCAAAATGTTTTCCACTGTGGACCCTCTAAGAGATTCTACAATAATCACCAAAAAGCTGTATTTTTTCTCATTCTGGAGTTAATTATAAACCACTGCTGTAGTGTAGTGTAATCCAGTGATCTTGCCTTAAGACACATATTCCTATAAAATGACCTCAATGACTTTATTTCTACTAATTTTATTAATATTTTTATGTTGCAGACCTAATGAGGAAAACTGGATTAAATATAAGTCTTCACTACATAGTATAAAACAAAGTGGCTTTCTCTGTCCCTATATCCCTGTGTATGCTTAAATCTTTAAAAATACGCAACAGATTTTGATGATTTTGGTGCGGTTTTTTTTAATAGATAAAGTTATTTAAGACGAAGGTCTATGTATAATAAATTAAGCAGTGGAGAAATACTGTTATTTTTGAGGTTACTCCAAAATGAATGCGTGCGGGCCACGGGCATAATGAATAAATCAAAACTACTGAATTGATTTTAATCATTTTTTCAGTTAATGACATAGGCTTATATATTTTATACCCGTGCGAAGCCGGAGCAGGCCACTAGTATATTATAAATATGAAAGATATATATTTCACAAGTTGTAAAATTAATCTATAAAACAGCTACTGACATTCACTTGTTAGAGAATTTACCTGTACACTATCAATAGTATAGTGAAGTTTGTATGCTCTCAAGATTTAGCCAAGTAAAATGGTTACAAGCTTGTACCATTTACTTTAATGTACACAAGGGATGTCTTCTCAGAATGAACAATTTATGAACAAGTACATTGATATTTCCTATTACTCTTTAAGAAGTGTGAACTATTCCTTACAACTTTCTCCTTTTTTTAAATGTGGTACTGCTCACTTAACTGCACGAAAGAAAAGCCCTTCTACTTCTTAATTTCCTTAATTCTTACTTGTTAATTTTGAGTATTAAACAAACTAATTAATAAAACAATCACTTTTGACGTGCTATTATAAAAATAAAAGTTGTCCATAACCTATTGTGGTATTATTTGCCTTTTGTATAACCATGAGATTTATAAAATGTTACTATCTGAAATCTGGCCCGATACTGAATTACTATCCGATATCCAGACGGATAGCGAAAACATGGCCGGATACCGGATAGTTACTGGATATCCGTTTCATCTCTAATAATGATATTATTTGTTACTTCTGATAAGCAAGTTTGAATGATTTATGTACAAGAATACCTCATGTGTGAGCATATGTTGTCAACCACTTCCTTAGTATTAGAACACAGCAGCTCAAGAACAACTCCTTTGCAGCAGAAATATGTGTGGAAAAAGAGCTTCCAGTACCTCTATGTAATAATCTCATCTTGTTATCTGACACATTCTTCAAGTCTTGAAATGTAAAAAAAAGGAGAACTTTCATTACACTCACCCCATCAATTATTTGACAGAAATGTACAGCAACAGTGGCACTGGTAATATTGGGAAACTTGCTGGATGAATGAATTAATACTGAAATCTTCTTAGATCTAATCTTAGTTGCCCTATATCCAAACACAAACAACATTGAATCTATGACGTTACTTTTACCGCTTCCATTGGGCCCAATAATTGCTGTGAAACTCTAAAATGAAAACAAAAAGCCATATTCATTTAGCATGAATGATAAGGTAGTAATTATATAGAAAAATAAAAAATCGGCAGTTCATTGAAATTAACGTATACCTTATGAAATGGTCCTAAATTCTGTACGCCAGCATAGCTTTTGAAATTTTCGTTTACAATATGAGTAATCAGAAGACGAGGTCCTGTCGAGTCAAAAGTAAGCGCAGGTTTTGGTGCTGGTGGGATATAAATATCTCCAACACGGACCCCTCCTTCTTCATCATCAGATATGTGATCAATCTCGTCGTTTATTCCATTATTCTGATCACCGTTTTGACCGCTGCTGCTCATTCCTTCATCCACTTCCATAGGCTCTTCTCCTTTTTTTCTCCTAGGTAATTGCATTGTACTTCGGGAATTCACGTAAGTATTTAAAATGTTCTATAATTAATCATGCAATTATCACAATATATTGACAAATAAAAGTAAAACCATAAAATTTATACAAATATTTTGAATGAGAACGGTTTAGAAGCGGGAAGTAGAAATTCTTGACAGATTCGATAATTGACAGTAGCCAAAAGTCATTTATTTTTTTCTTATCACTACTCAATATAAATACTTACGGTTATGTTATTATGAATAAATATTAGCAATTTTTATTCAATCACTTGCTAACACTCCGTGCTCCAACAGCGCTTTTAAAATTGTAAATTTAGAAATGTAAAACTGTAAAACGTAGCATTTTAGCAAGTTCTTTGAAATACATTTGTAGAGATGACACACGCGCCACCAACTGAACTTAACTTACACTATACTTATAACCTTGGAGCAAGTGTAAGAAATAAATTAAAGGTCAATTAAAATAAAAAACATGGAAACTCATAAAACACAAATAAACAAAGATTGTTTAGCGGAAGTGGTAGTGTGATTACCACTTGCTAATTTCAGAAGGTTGAAATAAAATAACTGACTCCGTTTGTGCAGACTAGTAATCGCTTTGGCAGCTGGATTAAGAATCTCCTTTATTGAGCTGAGCAGGTTATATTTAAAGGGAACAGAACACGTGTACAGGATTAAATGTCGGCAAAACACAAATATTATTCGAGTAATAGAAACTGGGAATAACATAATATCGGAGCAATAAAGCAATTGTAACAATACGCAGTGTACAATAAAAACCAGTAATAAAATAAAAGTAAAACTACAAATATAAATAAGTACAAAATAAAACAAAACATTAATAATGCACCGCGTCGTAAATGGGTTTTGTCGGCGAGATTATAATTACACCCAGGTATCATGTGGCCGACACCTGGGCTATAATCCGTGCTCTTAATCTATTTGTTATTGCTGTTTAAAAGTATCGCTGGTTTTTCGCTTAAGTTGTTGTAGTACACACATATCACGTTTGATGTAGGTATGTGTGTCGCTACAATTGCTTTTTAATATCGCGTTTATTTAGGTTTATATTTAACAGAAATATTGTATTACAATAGTGTAAATCTCGTTGGTTGGCAATCTCAAATAAATGAATAACTTTGTAAAATTTTATTCAATAACATTTCAATTAAGATACAAGATATGCGTCGGGTAGTAATGTAGTTGTGCGTACATTATCTTTGCTCATTAATGAACCAATGGATTGCTTCCGGGAGCTTTCTCTCAATCAGTGAACTAAGTAATTCTCATTTTCTGTTGGATTTATCACTTCTTTGAGTAATACTGTTTGGTTTTGTAATTTATGGTATTTGAAAAATATTAATGAAATCATAATAGTAGTATTCGAATAACATGTGATTAATTAACTTTACGAAGTTTTGCAGAAAAATAATTTTTGCAATGTCTCATAATACAGAATGGTGTTTTCCGATAGTTTTGGAGCATTTTATCAAACGATCAGGAAACAATATGCTTTCTTGAAAGCTGTGACAATACCGAAGGCGCGTTTGTTAACCAGCTAAGTTTTCAGAATCCGCTATCGAAGCGCTTAATTTAAAAAAAAGTAGGTGTACTCATGTACAGGCGTTAGAAGTTATACTTCTTTGGCGTAACAAGAAAAAATCTTTTCTAAAATTTTTATCTTTCGCCTTATTACGTTTGTAGAAAAAACGACACTAACAATAGAAAAAAAGTATTTAATACATAAATACCTTTTTTGAATAAAATGTTGGTTATAGCTAACTTCAGGGTGTCGGTTTTATGTGACGGTGTGCGCGCGCATCGTAAAAATTTACTCCTATCATTTTTAGATTGGATTGTAGATAGTCAGATAGCATATAATTTATATTAAAAAAAAACATTGTTGATATAATCCTCATTGTTTATGGTATCCAGGTGACGTTGGCGAAATTGTTTGCGCTCATATGTTACCATTTTTAAGAGAAGAAATGTCAAATATGAAAAACAAAAATGGCGAATCGTACGGTGAAAGACGCGAAATCGATTCGTGGTACAAATCCTCAATATTTAATAGAAAAGATTATCAGATCTCGTATATACGATTCTAAATACTGGAAAGAAGAATGCTTCGCTCTAACCGCGGAGTTACTAGTGGACAAAGCCATGGAAATACGATATATAGGTGGCGTGCACGGTGGCTTCATATATCCCACACCATTTCTGTGTTTAGTACTCAAAATGCTACAGATACAGCCCGAAAAAGATATTGTAGTTGAATTTATTAAGAATGAGGAGTTTAAATACGTACGTGCTCTGGGAGCATTCTACATGAGGCTTACCGGTACATCGGTTGACTGTTATAAATATTTAGAACCCCTTTACAATGATAATAGGAAATTGAGACGACAAAACCGCGAGGGACAGTACGAGATCGTCCACATGGATGAGTTCATCGATGAACTCTTACGTGAAGAACGTTTATGTGACATAATTCTTCCTAGAATACAAAAAAGATATATATTGGAGGAAAACAATGAATTGGAACTAAAGGTATCTGCGCTAGATGATGATCTAGATGAAGATATGCCCTCAGAGGATGAGAATGTCGACACTGAAACAAAAGAAAACAAGAGGGAGAAAGATAGGCGGGAGAGAGATAGAAGGAGAGAAAGGTTAGTTCATTTATGTGTAACACATGTAACACATACCTGTGACTTTACTGATTAAAACATAGAAAATATCCATTTAATATCAATAAAATATATGCTGTTATACTGAGGGATATGTTTACCTCTTAGTGGAAGAATTTTTACAAATAGATCTTTGATTAGTACTTTTCACCTCTATCTTAGAAAATTTGGCCCTTTATTATTAGTATGCAATGTATATTAGTAAAGTTAATATTTCTTATTATCTATGTATAATACAAGTATATATCCGGTGTAATAATGTGCATAACAAGTTAACTACTGACTCGCTTTCAGATAAACATAGGATTGGAAAAATGATCTTATCACATGGTATGTTTTTCTATTGAGGTTAAGTGATAATTAAAGCACAATAAAATATTACATATCAGCCTGTTAGAGATCCACTACAGGGTCATAGGTCTCATCTCGAATGTAGGTATGGTCGACATTAATCACCACACCATGCCACAACTGCATAAAGCCTGTTTTTTCACAGAGATACTCTCAGTGAAAGTGTGGGTTCATTAAATTAATTAATATGTATCTCTATTTAAATACAATAGAAACTTGGTAAATTAAATTTGAGGGAGGTATGAAAAACTAGAGGTATACATAAAACTTTTTATAGATAATTGGTTGAATTGCAGAGGTTTAGATTCTACATTAGTGATTTTGAGTTACTGAAGTAAATAAAACATTGTATTACACAGGTAATTGCTTTTAATAAAATTCAAAGTATAATCAATTAAAGTTATTACCTTAAAGTCCTTGAGTTTCATATTATGTAGTAGAATCAAATATTGGCATGTCTGGGATACAGGTATATATTTTTTAAGTTACAGAGGAAATATGTGTATTGAAGTAACATGTACAGAAATACTATTTTTAGACTTTTCAATGGCTCATATTTAGATTAATGAAGTATAGGGGTTTCAAAGGAATGTGGTAAGGTTTCTTTCGAGTTGTATAGGTTTTGCCTTACCAAGAAGTAATGTTTGTCTTTGCAAGAGCTAACAATTCATTAAATGGTAAATCTGTTGATTTCATAAGCAATATTTGCCAAGTGATTAAATTCCTATTTTCTTCAGAGATGTTATATACAGATTTAAGCTGTACCCAACCCAGATACTTTCCATTAAAGTCTAGAGGTCAGGCTTGAACTAAATCAGAAATAAGTTGCTTATACTAATTGCCTGTTATTGTCAAGAGCTAATGCTTAAGGAAAAAAAAATATTTCTTAACGAAAAAGATGGTGCCTTATTTAAATTTGACAGATATATGATATGCATAATTAAATGTGTACATATACATATATTGACTTGGGACAAATCCTAATAATTATATTGTTTCAAGGTTTCATACAGGTTTGAAACTAAAGTTAATTTATAATATGAACTACATATTATTTTTTCCTCAATGTTACAGATCAAGGGACCGTGATCGCCGCGAGAAAGACCGCAAGAGAGAGCGCAGTAGAAGTAGAGATCGAGAAAGGCGTCGAGACCGAGAAAGAGAGAGGGAAAAAGAACGTGAACGAGAGAAGGAACGTGAGAGGGAGAAGGAACGTGAGAGGGAGAAGGAACGTGAGAGGGAGAAGGAACGCGAAAGGGAAAAAGAACGTGAAAGGGAGAAAGAGAGAGACAGGGAGCGCGCTAGAGAATTAAGAGAGCGAGAAAGAGATAAAGAACGTAGAGATAGAGACAGACATGATATAGATAGAAGAAGAGACAGGGGTAGATATTAAGTTTAGTTAAAGATGTATTTCTAGGTTAAGATAGTCCAATAAAAATATGCATTATAATTCGTTTGTTTTCAATTATAACATCTCCAACTTGTAATTAGTGACATGTGTGTTAATAATATACAGCAATAGGGAAGTATTAAAAAATTGTACAAAATTGAAACTAGTATGTTCATACTATTTCCCTTTACAGATGAATACTCCACGAGTGGATTAAAACCCAGTTATCACCCATTTCATTCCACCCACTGTGGGTGGTTTAGCTGGATAAAAACAAACATACGTTTTTGGGATTTAAAAAAATTGCGATGGTCACACCTACCCAGTTAATCATCCAAATAGAATAGGTTTTTACCCACTAGCCATCTATATTCATTTTATTTGGTTCGATGTGCTTAATATGTACTCAATTATAGAACTCTTGGGAAGGTCGAGGAAAACGTGGATATGATTGTTGACATATTCATGAATAAAGTTTAACTGTAGAAAACTGATTAATTGAGCCGTTAAATTTCAACAAGAATTAAGTCCATTTTAAGCTGTTCATGAGGTTATGAGTGATATTTACAAGATTTTGAAATTTCGTACCCGTCAAAGATATATAAAAAAATACGAATATCTTGTGAACAGCTAAATTTGGACTTGGCTTATGGTATATAAAGTATGAAATTAAAAAAAAAAACTAAATATCTTATCAACGAGCAAAATTGGACTTAGTTTATTATGAATTGCAACGATTCAATTAGATTTAAGGTTACAATAAAAACTACCACCACGCAAATGGTGACATCACGCAAATGGTGGCATCACAGTAGTTTTTTTTTTTTTAATTTGATGCGTTTTGGAATTAATTTTTTGACATAATAGCGACAACTACCATGGTTTGTGTATTCTGTGATCACCGATGTTTCTAAATCATACAATCGTGTGTAAGAAGTGTTGCTTTAAAAAAATTGGTTGTCGGTATACGGACGATAATTCTACGTGATATGTATCATGTACATAAGAAAACATTGATGAAAAATTGCATACTTTTTGCTGCGGTTATTGTTGTAATAAACAATGTAGACCACGTTAACTTTTCACTTCATTTTATAAACATTTGACAAAACAGTTCACGAGTAGGTTGTGTGCTGCCGCTGTCTCTCTTCTACTCGAATGCATCGGCCAATGGAGTGGAAGAGAGACAGATGCGTCACAAGCCGAACGTGACAATGAGTGATGCTTTTACGTGCGTGCAGCCGTCGTTCATCATTATTATAAAACGTTATCACGTCAAAAAAAATACGTTACTAATTAAAACCAAAGAATCATTCTGATTATGTAATTTATTTCATAAAAATTATTGCTATTTATTACAACAGTCCATAAAAATAATTTTCTTTAAATATTCGTTATAAGTACACATAATGTATATGTACATACATGATTTATTTATATGCATAGTAGAGAAAATATCATTGAATAATTTAAAAGAAAATTTTCACCGTATCACATGTTTCAGGTACCTTTCGATATATGAAAAAGTTCAAAAACATATTTATGAAGTGACGATGTCTTTAAACAAGTGATAATTTTTTCTTTTCAAATATTATTGGTCAATAATGATGACGCCATGGAATAAAGTCTGTCTGATAGTCAACAACGAACTTACTCAGAGAAAAGACATACATTGCGTTTCAAATGCAAAAAGGGCACTTTTTTAAATAATCAATCGATTTGTTGA
Organism: Antheraea assamensis; assembly: GCA_035772565.1. Taxonomy (NCBI): domain Eukaryota; kingdom Metazoa; phylum Arthropoda; class Insecta; order Lepidoptera; family Saturniidae; genus Antheraea; species Antheraea assamensis. The sequence continues at coordinate 667,503 of JAQQSE010000108.1, forward strand.
CGTTCTCCAAGTTTCAAATTTAAAAAAAAAGTTTTTATGCGCCCTTTTGGAATGAAACCCTATTTAATTGCTGTGATACGTCCTTTTTGCATTTGGTATTCGCGATTCGCTAAATATTACTAAAGGCAACACTGAGTAATGTTGAATATATTAGGATAACAACATTGTTTGATCATCATAAGATACAATAAAATATTTAGGATAATATTATAAATATAACAAACAATTAACGCTTTCATGTTTAAACATTTTTATACACAAATTTCCTATGTTTTTTCATTTCGTGACTTTAGCTTATATAGTAAATATCTTAAATAATCAGGCCGGATATATTTAGGATTCCTTCTAATAATGTTATACAAAATATACATCACGTAAGTCCCAATGTCTAAAAGACAACATTTATGTGTTATTCAAGCTTTAAATAGAGCGGTTCATAAATAAAATTTTAAAGAACATTTATATTTATTTGCATGTGGTGTCCTAATTTATAGATTAACCTTAAAATTTAGCGTTTTTGTCTTTCAGCTTTGTTTTAAACTTAAGGAAGTACTCTATGAAGATGCTGTTTCAAGAAAGCTGAATGGATCGTAATTCATAAGTAGTAAAAAAAAACATAACGCCTTTATTCAATTGTGAAAATACGTTTTTTTTAACACTACGGTATGAACTACAGTTACTTTCAATGGTCAACTAATGACACCATAAATATACATTTTACAAATATGTCAGATCTCCTTTTAGTAGTACAGTTGCCCAATAAATACCAAATACAGGTTGTGTTATATTTTACTAGCTGTTAACTAGCTTTGCTGGCCATTAAATATAATTAAAAAAATGATGGCAAATGGTCAATTGAACATCAAAAAGTAAGTAGTCTCGAATCATCTACAACTGGTTATAGTCCTACGCCAACACGTTCAACCTCAAAGGAGTTGTATTTTCATTAGCATATCTGTAGATTTATACAATTGTTTTATCCAATTACGTACTTCACAAGAAGCAAAGCGATTGCAGAAATGATTATATATGAAAATAGAAATGAAAAACATCATATCTGTAACGATTTAAAAGTGAGAAGATTTTGGTAACACGTACATATAAACATTGTTCATTACATTGGTCGTACTGTAAAAGGAATAATTCTTAGTACAACCGTGCGAAGCCGGGGCGGACAACTAGTGATTTTTATAACCTACTCTTTATCCATTTAGATATGCAATATTGTATATTTGTTAAGTATTTACTATACAAAGCTTATCTCATATATTTACCGATGGTCTTTAACGAAAAGGCACATCATTACGATTTCAATAATTTGTAACTTGGAACATTTACCTATATGCACTACAATTATTAGTCGTATATTTAATTAAAGCTAAGTGCCGTAATTTCATACAAATGACACTACCAGCGTGTCATTGATACAATTTTAAAAAGTATAACATTAAAAAATACATGTGAGCAAATTCCCATACAGGAAATTAACGAATTAAAATCCACTTACGCGCATTTTTACTTGACTACTTACATCTCTTTTTCTCTCATTTACGAGTCGTTAGAACGAGCGAGAGACGCTAGCGTACGATCAGTTTTTACTTTGATATATTTTAGAATTTCGTGTACCAAAAAACAAGCAGCTTCTATGAATTTGGTGAACTGTTAAAAGGTCATATAAATATCGCAACGTTTTATTAGACACTCACGAAGCCACATATTGTATCTAAAGAAAGTCAGGGCGCGTCGTTAGTATAAGAGAAAAATCAGTAATCGGAACAACATGGTTTAAAAACACATTTTAATATTTTTAAATAGTAAAAAAATATTTTTAAACGATAAAAAAAAAACGCTCGTAATTGCTTTCTTTCTCTCTCTCCCATACTTTAGAGACTCATAGTAGAGAAATGTTGATGTAAATATATCCTATAGTAAAAGTATACATATAAGTGAGTTAGTTTATTTATATATATATATTAATATATAATAAATTTACTGGCTGTCTGACATATCAACTCACAGTCCAAACTACTGGGGTCTAGGGCCGTAAAAATGTAGAAATGGATTATTTTTACATTCAACGTGAGTACAGAGGACAATTTTTAAAAATTTTTTGGTAATTCAACACCTGACGTGGTGAAAAAAAGAGGACGAAAATTTATATGAAAATCCGTCATTTTTCCGTCAGCCAGTTATTATTTTATATATATATATAAATATAAAATCGCAAATAATGACTGTATATTACTAGTACACTATAAAAATATACATACTGTAGTTTTTTTTTTCTTTTTTTCGAACTGACCTACACTGTTGGCTTCGTAAGGCCTCTACAGTTCCACCGGACTACGGCATTGATGCACCTCATAAACTACATTCCATTAGAATTTCTTATAGAGTTCCGTATGATCCCGCTGAGCGAAGGCGCAACGAACTCTAGCTAGAACGTTGGCGCGTTCATTATGAAAATTCTATGCTCTTCCTTCTTTATCCAGCCGAGTAGACGGTCTACTGCCTTCATGACTTGATCCTTCTCCATCAACGGGTCGAAAGTAACGTATAATTCGAAACCGTTCGTTATCTGTTGATGTCGCTTATCATTATTACGGGGCGATTTAGAAATTACGTCATTTGTATAAAGGGAAGAGAACGGTCAATAAAATGGGACGCTTCAGTATTTTTCAGCTGATTCTCGTTAGCAGCTTTTAAATTAAAAAAAAAACTTCAGTTAAGACTGTACCATGAGAAGTTAATGTATTTCCAACAGATTTTACTACAAATATTTCGACTTGTACTCCAATAGATCATTCTGGATGATCTTCTATACCTTTTACGATAACGAATGCTGCATGTTTTAATACTGGGGGGTACAGTTTAAGTGGAAAATAGCAAACTGCGATATTTAATGCTCATTGATACTAGCAAAATATTGGAAAGTCGACGAAGTGAAGCGATGATGGCTCAGTTGGTAGTGTATTCGGACACAGCGTCGAAGAACGTAGGTTAGAATCCAAGCAAATGAGTCGCAGCTTTCGGTAAAGGGAAACATCGTGATGAAACCATAGCATGGTGGTAGGGCTTTTTCTAAGTCCGTCTGGATATCTACCATCCTCAAGTTGAAAATCTGTTGTCAAACACCTGTTGGTGTGTTCCGCCAGCTGCACTTGACAGCTAGTCTACCTCTAGGTTAAGCGTGACTTACCATCTTAGACCACATCATCATTTAACATCAGATGAGATTGTGGTCAAACGCTAACCTATAAAGTATAAAAAGGGGCCATCATTTTGTTAGAAAATTGAAATTATCTAAAGACACTTGTAATATTATTACCTAATCGACAATGACAATGAAAATCTAGAAGATTCATTGCAAAAAATAAAATAAAAAACTTACCCAAGCCAAAATCGTATCCTTGGAGTTCGACCTGAAAATAAACTTCGCAGGCGTCGAAATGCAGTGTATCTGATTCGAGAACTTTCTATAATTCCTGACGTAGTCTATATCCGATAGTTTCTCTATCCTCTTAGTGACCACGTCGCCGCCTTCCCTATGCCTCAGTCTATAGTCCTGTAGCCTATCGAGGCTTATCGGATCCGATGTGAAGAGTTGCGCGGTGGATTTACATTTGTACATGAAATGCCTTATCTCAGGAATACCGATGTGTTTCAACGGGTTCGTTGTTGGCAAATCTTCGTGTCGGTTGCAGAGCGTCGTTAATCGCGACTAAACAGTTCGACCTTCGCATTTTATCGGCTATAGTGTGTTTCGCTTGTGACAGTGGGAAAAACGCGTCCCGTTGAACGGTTAATAGCAGAAGACAGGCTTGGCAGTCCTCTGCTATATACGATACATGACCATGTAGAAAGCCCCTAAGTATAAAAAAAATAATTGTAGCGCTATTTGTTTTTAGAAAGCATTGTGTTTACTATCAGATTTAAAAAACCCTTTATCTCAATGTTTTTTTTTTATAAAATAAAATAAAAAATATAAACAATGATAATTAATGGTGATAAGGATGAATTGGCGAAATGTGTCTGAAGTTGTTTATGACTCAAGAACGCCTTTGAAACTCAAGGGGAAGGTATATAAAAGTATAATAAGACCTGTCGTGTTATATGCATCCGAGAGCTGGTCTAGGAAAGTGACGGATGAAAAAAGATCACATGTAGCAGAGATGCGAATGTTAAGATGAATCTGCTGGTGTAACCAGAATGGATAAGATTAAGAATGAGTATATCAGAGGAAGTATGAAAATAGCACCAGCGACAGAGAAGTTGAGGTAATTTGAGAGTAATAGGTTAGCGCATGGTACATAGCTATATTGTAAAGAGGTGAAAGTCGTTTAACAAGAAAAGTTTTGAGTTTGAAAGTAGACGGATATAGAAGTAGAGGAATAGCAAAATAGGTGTGGATGAATTGTGCAAAAAAATTATATGTGTATAAAAGGTGTGAATACTGAGATGACAGCTGACAGGAGAGAGTGGAAAAGGAAAACATTTTCTTCAATTTTATAAGATTGTATTTTGTTCATAATTGTTTTAATTTCTTTAAACATGAATGTCGCTAGCGCTGAAATCAATTGATAGAGAACATACTACGTTGACGTAATTTCACTAAGATTTTCACTATGTGTATGGTAGTCGTAATTCTATAGATATCGTCATGCAAGCGATTTTGAAACGTTGATGGCTCTATGATTATTGGGATCGGATACCACGAGGTTCCAAGTTTGATTCCTTACGAGTGAGCCGGAGCTTTAGATTAAGGAAAACATTATGATGAAACTATACCATGGGCTTAGAACTTTTCATTTACTACTCTCAAGCTGAAAATCTATCGCCAAGCGCACCAGTAGTCGTGTTACGACAGGTGCACATGAGAATCAGTTCAGTTTAATTGAATTTACCATTTAAACCACATAGTAATATAACATCAGGTGAAATTGTGGTCAAATGTTAATACCTATAAATGATTTAAAAAATTGCAAAAAATAAAACCGACTTCAAAAAGTCTCTAAAAACCACCAGATCATGCTTGGCCATTGTTAGGTACACCTATCTAGTCTTGGATTGTTATAAACCTAGCGACATCTTCCTTGGATTTGGAACTTCCTGGTGTATTTTCGTAATATAATATGCCATCTCCATCAAAAAACGGATTTCCTTGAGGAGGCAGTCTTTTAAAAAACAGTTTTTTTGAATTCGTTTAAAAACGAAGAAATGTGAAAATAAAAATTACTCACGTCGCATCGAACTTCGGAAGACAAATCGGTGTCCAACTTTCAGCTGTTTTAAACGACTCTGAACTTCTGACCAAGTTGAATAGTAAATGTATATCCGAAGGATGGAGAGTGTATTTCTTCATCCTGACTAAAGTTATTAGTTGATTCCCGGCTATCATTATCGCAAATACCAAGTCCCTAATCTTGTGGCAAGTCGAGGTTATCGCGTTTGTTATATTCTCGCGAGCTTTCTCCGGTAATGGCAGACATCTTACTGCACCTAATAGGCAGATATAAATATGTATGTATCAAAGAAATCGTCTAAATTGGTTATAAGATGCCAATAACATCTACAGATTATACAATGAATAACGCGATGGTGTTCTGTTACTACAATAGTTGTTATAAACCGTTGTTAGTTATTCTGCTGTTGGGTAATTTGCTATTTGTATAATATAGCACGATTTTGGTTGTAAGTTGCAACGTGAATTGTTCTTCCGTTTCCTATTTGTTGTTGTATCATCACAACGAGTCTGTAATATGACCCACTGCAGGGCCATAGACCTATTCCCGAAGGAAGATATAGACATGATCACTTTTAAACTGGCGATTTTAAACTCCGAGAAATCCACAGTTCTGTATTCTCTCTCTCCCACGTACGGTGGTACTACAAAAACATGCCTCAGATTCCGGTTTTCTCGCGGTGTTTAGCTTACATTCCCAGTGTTCCAACCTGCTGTCATCGGATTGATATTCCACCGATCAAACCACTAGATCAACATGACTTATTATAATTGTTCAACAAAATTCCAAAGCATATTACCGATTTACCTGATACTACGTTCAAGCACCATGTGAACGATAGTGACGTATGGAAATGACGCCCTTTCTGTGCATCCACCAAAGCCAAACCCAAGTAAAGTGGTATCAACGCTTTTTTTAAGTCCACTTGGCTAACCTAACCCTCAAGTTGAAAATCTGTCGCCAAGCACCTGTTGGTGTGTTCCGGCAGCTGCACTTGAGAGCCAGTCACCCTCTAGGTTAGCGTGACTATGGTCTTAGACCACATAATCATTTAACATCAGATGAGATTGTCGTCAAAAAGTAACCTATAAAGAGAAAAAAACATATTAACATAATTAGTTAATACAATAATACAGTGTATTATTGATTGATGAAGATCATATCTTTAATTGACTCTATATAAACGAATTGTATGCCGAATTAAATTAGAATCCATTCAGCCGTTCAAGTGTTACTGAAGGAAATACATTGAAACATGCTTTCACATTTATAATATACTAGCAGGGGCGGTGGACGTTGTCCTGCCTTGATAATAAAAAAATATATACTTATATGTATGAAACGCTTAAGGCGGCTTGACTTTTTCCGATTATTTCAACTAATTTACAAAAAAACCTCGACAAATTATATGCCTAAACCTTCTCAATGAATTACTCTATGTATTGGCGAAGAACGCATTACAATCCGTTCAGTAGTTTTTGAGTTTATCGCGAACATCCAACAGACAGATAGACAGACACGGCGGACGACTTTGTTTTATAATATGTATATTGATATTGTTATCAAACACTCAAAACCTACGAAGTAAAAATTAAAATGGAGTCAGTTGAACATGAAAATTATAATCGTACCCATTAAAAATGCAGGATCTTTCTCCATAAATATAAACAAATGGTCTATCAGTCTTTCAGCGCCGGACAATAATCTCCTCAAATCGTAGTTTCTCCTTTGTTCGAAGATTCGGTTCAGCTGAGTTAGTGTTAAGACGGATACTATCTGATTGAAAGCGTATCTGTAATATAAATGTTGCCATCGTAACTTCGTTTCCAGGTATTTTGTCAGATTGTATCGCCAATACCATACATATAGGGTCGCTTAAGCATGACAACATTCTATGATCAGCCGGTGTACCCGTGTGGGTGGCTACCACCATACACACATCAGCGAAGACGACTAGCTATGTAATGTGTGTGTATACAATATTTTAATTTTATTTCTAAATCATATAATTTATACAGAATACAGTTCAATGTACGACTATTTCAATTTCTTGATTATCAGTATACGTGTAATGTATTACACCCATTACGCAAACTCTAATCAACCGTGGGAACCAAATACAACGGGGTTCTAAAAATAACACGTCTCAAACTTTGCCTTATTGTTCGAATAATGACGTCAGCCTTCTGGAGTTTTCCACCCTGCTTTATTGAATGGTATAGAAGTGAGCCATAGAGCGCCGAGTGGATTTCTATTTGAGATATTGAAGAGAATACAAAAGGACGAAATCTTCAAGCGGACTGCTACTGGAGCTTTATAATGTCTACGTATGATTCTACTTTAATAGCGATTCTATTTAATTTTTGTCTGTGTGAAAGAAAATAAATTTCATTCAAATAACAATATTGATTACATGCTATTAAATCAAATTCGTTATATTCTGAAATAAAATGAAGAGAATTATTAAATAAAAAAACAAAAGTAACTTACGTCAACTGCAATACAAGCTGTGTCTCACTTTCATTTGATTTCGAAACAGTGACCAAAATCAAGGGCCCTTTGACTAGAAACACTGCTTTACAATCCTTCGTGTTAATAGATCTCAAGATATCCTGGTTTTTCTCTTCAACTACACTGACTAACGCTTGAATAACACCACATAATCCGGCCAGCTTGTCCTCATTTCCATATCTGAAAATATATATGGATAGCGCGATTTGTAGTACATAGGAAATAACAAATGGTAGTAAAATTCCGTCACAAATCATTCTGTCGTATCACAAATTAGCATAGACAGACAACAGACACTTTAATTTTATTTATATTTTGTGAATTAGCTGTTATATGTAAACAAAAAACTGAAAGCAAAAATATAACTTGTTTGAAAAATTACTTTAGTCTTTCATAGTATTTATAAAATCCTTGTTTCTTACGTCTTTAATAATTTTATATTATACGAAGTTTTTTTTTTTTAATATAAAACCAAATGTCTAACAAGTAAAGTAATTATTGAAATGTCGCCATTAATTTTTCGACTAATCTGTGCACAATGACAGATCTTTATCATTTTATTTATATAGGTTATAATATTTAATAATAAAGCTCAATTATTTTTTTATAATTGCCGCCATAATTTAATTTGTAATTCAGTTATATTTATTTAGATTTTTCTGTCAGAAACTATTTTCAGAGATGAGGAGTCGTAACTGTACCTGAATAGTGTCAATGGCTTTGTTCTCATGTATGATATTCAATTATGTACTGTTCTGTGTGAATATTACTGTTCCATGAGTCTTGGGTTCTTTTTATAACGTATATCCTGTTATACAAACTTTAGTTTTTAAATTAAATAGAATGTTTTTTTTTCACTAATTTAGATATGGTCCATTTCTGTACACCTGATGTATATATGATGATCGGTTGTCTAGTTAATGTGTAATAGTGTACAAACAACAATCACACTCATATCCACATTTATAATACCAGTTAGGATTAACATAAAACGAATTATGGCCAAACTCCTTTTATCACTAAAACCTCTCTGTTTTATAGCACGAAATAGCACTTTTAATGATATTATAAACAGGACGTGTCGTTCATTGTGGTTAAATATTCCATAGGTTCTATTCTAATCATGTTCTGTTTATTTTCAAGTTTATTTTGCTCACCTGGAATAGATAGGTTTCCCAGCAGAACTCAATATGAATACATGTTTTTCCTTATTCACTAATTCAGGTGATTGCAAGTAATCAGTCTCTTTCAGAACTCTTCTCATCACCATTTTGTTCTGTTAAGTTTGAATTACTGGTTGACTGCTGACATGGACACCTAATAATATTTATTAACATGTATATTATAGTAGTAATATTTTTAAAACATGTAATAATTCATGTAAAGGTCTTTAATGGACTATGAAAATACCATATCTGTCTTACTTGCACCTAAATCATGCCTGACTAATTTTTGTAATCTTATAATATAATTTTTTTGTTCATACTTTATAGGTTAGCGTTTGACCACAATCTCATCTGATGTTAAATGTCGATGTGATCTAAGATGGTAGTCACGCTAAACCTAGAGGGATACTGGCTCTCAAGTGCAACTGCCGGAACACAATAACAGGTGCTTGACGACAGATTTTTCAACTTGAGGGTGGTAGCTAGCCAGACTGACTTAGAAAAAGCCCTACCACCATGCTATAGTTTCATCATAATGTTTTTCCTTTACCGATAGCTTCGACTCAGTTGGCAGGATTCGAACCTACGTCTTGCGATGCTGTGTCTGAACACACTAGGAACAGAGCCGTCATCCCTCCATGCCCATACACGGGGTAAAGAAGTGACACATATCAAATGTTAATCAAATCTATCTCCTAACATATTATCAATTCTTAATATATTTATGTGGAAATATATTTAATAATAATTAAATATACTTAATATATTTGTAGGTGGTAGAGCTACGCTGAAGCTATTACTGGTTTCATCATGAATGGGTCGGCTCGCCCGGGGTAGTACCACCCTCTTACAGAAAACCGACGTGAAGTAACAGTGCTTGCACTGTTGCGTTTCGTTCGGTCACTGAGAGCGCCGGTGGCCCACATATATAAAAAGGCCGGCAACGCACTTGCGACTCCCCTGGTTTTGCTAGTGTCTATGGACGTTGGTGATCACTTACCATCAGGTGACCCACCTGTTCGTTTGCCCCCTATAATTAAAAAAAAAAAAAAATACAAGTATATTAGAAAAAAAATACATAAGTAAATTTATGAGTATCAAGAATACTAAGTCACATTGGCTTTGGATGCATTCATTATTATTTTTTGGTTCATTATTATTTTCAATGTTCAAAATGTTATAACAGCTGATTCACTATAGAGTTATCTAGCAGAGGTTCATAGTGAAATTGATAGCATAAAACCGTCTCCATAACAAAACAGATATTACAACTTTCATAGGTGGTAGAGCTACGCTGAAGCTATTGCTGGTTTCAGCATGAATGGGTCGGCTCACCCGGGGTAGTACCACCCTCTCACAGAAAACCGACATGAAGTAACAGTGCTTGCACTGTTGCGTTTCATTCGGTCAGTGAGAGCGCCGGAGGCCCACATATTTAAAAGGCCGGCAACGCACTTGCAACTCCCCTGGTGTTGCTAGTGTCTATGTCTATGTCTTCAAATAGCCTTAAGATCTGCTGATCCAATTTAAATATGAGGAAGAAGTAAAATCACTTGTTTATTATTTTGTAATTAATGTATGCAAAGTAGCAAGTATTTACCAATATATAACCAAATTCAAATTACTTGAAATATATACTAATTAACAATACTTAAAGGTAAATATCTTGCTTCTGGATAAAGACTTCTTCCTGAGAGACACATTGCATATTTACCATGCTTGAGTTAAATTAAAATGTGTTGATTTTACCTTGTGAGATGAAAAATAAAACTGACGCCATTTTTGTTGTTATTAAGATAACAAATAAATAGGTTAGTTTCAACTTATATCAATGAACACGATCAATTGGCCCCGATTCCAGCTGGAATGAGTTTGTCCTACCCTAGAGTGTTATTATAGAGCCAGAGGTGCATAGTTAGCAGCCCCCCGCTGTAACAACTTGTAGACTTTCGATGAGCCAAAGCGGCTGAGGCTGGTCTCCAAAGGGATTTGTTACTCAAGGACATAGAGGCTGCTCTTACCGCAGAACCAGAGATGTTGCAATGTCAAAATAGATACAAAATCCTTTTGAATCAGTCCCTCTCTTTATTCTGATGAAAATGGTTACCCCCTACACCTGAAAGGGGCCTCCCCTTATTATTAATTTTAATCCATAAAATGAGGAAAATGTCCTAGGAATTAAAAAAACTCGAAAAGGGGGGCTTCTCTACTTTTCGTTTTAAGGGGGGTTAGTACAGATCCCCTCCTTTCCTCCCATCCTCAATTCAACAGGACGTCAATGGAAAGTCGTATCGTTTTGCTTTCCTTGAAACATGTTGAAATAAGTATGAGTTCAAAGTAGTCAGTACAAGTCCAAATCAGAGAATATTGGGTTGACTATTTCCGATCTTTGGATGTCACAACATAATCCCTAATAATTTACGTTTATTCTAATTGCATCAGTATTTTTCTTTTATATCTTAAAAAGCATACATCTCTACTTTGCTGATCTTCCCCTGACTTTGCAGTCTCCATTTGCTCATTTTTTTTCGAATCCTCGGCAATTTCACTTTGTATTTCACTTATTGTACTACTTTTCGTAGTAAGAACATTTCTCTCTTGAAGACTGGAACTCATCTCAGAAGCGAACTCTTCGAATGAATCGGTAGGGTTCAATATACTTTCGGGGCATGCTCCCGGTTCGAGTTCATTCGGTACGTTTTCTTGTACTGTAGTTTCGATCGGCACATTATCTTTTGACGTTGATGCCATACTTGAAAGTTTTCATTAAATAAATTAGCGTAAAAGTCTAATGAAGCTTCAGCCAAAATATGCAATGTATTCCGTGCATTACAATTTTGACAATAAAAGTTTTGTCTCCTACAATTTACAGTATAATTATCTCTTTCACCCACACAATATGTTCAACAAACTACTCTTGCTTTATGCTAAATATTAAAATTGATGTTGTGTAGAAACTGGAGTACGTTTGAAACTGTTCGAGATGTCAAATGTCACTTATCAGGTTGTCACTTATAGTTTTTTCTATTATTTACGGCTACCGGATATATGCTTTTTAAGATTTTATTAAATCTGCTAATAATTATTACTATAAATTCAAAAATGTGTTTGTTTATATATTTGTTAATTTTACATACACGTTGTAAAGGGTACAGAAAAGGATCTAGGGTATCTTTGATCCAGAAAAGATATAATATTTCCAAGGGATAGATCAAATGCATATTTTGCGAGCGAAGCTACGGGCAAAAGTTTATTGTAAAACAAATAAAGAAATCGTCTTTTTTTTATATACTATAGGGGGCAAACGAACAGGTGGGTCAACTGATGGTAAGTGATCACCACCGTCCATAGACACTAGCAACACCAGGGGAGTCGCAAGTGCGTTGCCGGCCTTTTAATATATGTGGGCCTCCGGCGCTCTCACTGACCGAACGAAACGCAACAGTGCAAGCACTGTTACTTCACGTCGGTTTTCTGTGAGAGGGTGGTACTACCCCGGGCGAGCCGACCCATTCATGCTGAAACGAGTAATAGCTTCAGCGTAGCTCTACCACCTACAGTACGATACATATAGGTTAGGAGTGCTAGCTCTTCTCACTAGATAAAATACATAATTAAAAATTGTAGCTATCAAATTATTTTTTTATATTTATCTAAGTTAACTGTAATTCATTAGAAATACACTAATGTGTATATGTGATATACATACACAATCATATAATACTTATAATGCACACGTATTTAGTAGGTTCCTATTAATAAATTACTTTTGAGTGTTTTAAGGCAAATTTCAGACAATAGCTTTGAAGCTCATAAATACTCACGGTAAGATTAAAACAAATGTTGATCTCTGAGGGTCACCTAATATACTGACGAATATCATTAGGTAACTATTAGATACTCCATAAATATTTTTTATTGTTGACGCCAATTTATACTCAAAAATAGAATTCCTAGTTTTTATACATAATTCCTGCAATTATTGTTTATGGAAGTGCTTCGATTAAATACTGACCTATAGAGTTTAAGTACCAAGAGTCTGTGAAATCGCATGAAATATATAACCATTCTATATTTTAAGAATATTATCAAACCATAAAGTATAATATTTCGAACGATCTTTTTTAACTCTGGCTTAAAAATAAGGCTGGCAAGAAGTCATTAATAATAATGACAGTTATATTGTATAATTATGTATATTGAAGGTAAAAAAAATGTATTTTATTTTACTCCAAAAACGAACAAAATATTGCAATATATGTGATATATAACAGCTGAAACCACAAGCATTTTGAATTTTAGATTAATTACATAAAAACTACCAGCCATGCGGAGTTCTTAATTTGATATGATAAATCGTTTGTCATTTCCCATTAAATATAACAGTGATTTTTTTTTCCAACTGACTATACTGTTGACCTGACAAGGTCGCTACAGTTTCACCTGACTACTAAGGGGAGCGTTTAAGGCACTCACACGATTTTATGTAGGCAACTAGCACAAGAAGCGCACGGCGCACCTCGGCTTGAACTATCATCGAATATCCCGAGTCTAATTAAGCTAAGCTACCTATTATTTCATACATATAGAAATTCCTGAAACAGACAAGTGTACCAAGCATGTATGTTACACGAACTTATTCATGTACCTTGAATCTGACTACTATATAGCAATGACGAATGAACTACTCCAAACTTAATTATGAGATATAATGATAAAAATTACACACACTTGTCTACAGCGGTAAGAAAACGTAATTTGTGGTACAATCTAGATTCTACTTAATAGGAGGAAGAGCACGACATTTATGGTTCTAGATTGCTGAAGCAATCTTTCCCAGGTGCATATATGAGTCTAGAAGTATTATATCGATTTGTGGAAAGAATACACACTACATCAGACATATCACAATAGCAATACTCAGTGCTATTTTTATGGTGCGTGATAGAAATGATGCAATAACTGTATTATACATCAGTTCTCGCGTTTCATTACATTTATCACCAGATGCGTCGTCAGATTAGATTCGACAGGGCGCGGCTGTTTTGCGTTATGTGAAGGTTCTCAAGCCACGGCATGGCATTCAGAATTCGTGAGTAAGGCACCATTAAAACTTTAATTTATATTTTTGACATTATTTGAAATAAGGTTTGAGATTAGTTTAAAATTAAAATCTATATATAAATAAAAAAAATAATTGTCGAATTTACTCAAGCACATTACTTCAGAACGGCTGCACTTATTTGAGTAATTTCTCATTTCTTGTGTTTATAATCGTCAGAACAAGGCTTTTATGAAAGAATATTTTTTTTTAATTGTATGGATAAGTGAACAATTTGCATTTAAAAAATCTTCCTATAAAACGTGAGACATGAAAATATTCAAAAATATAGACAGATTGACATTCACCTGCCATTTTAATTGATCGTATTGTAAAAGCGTGGTTTGTCTCATTTTCTTCATTTAAACACCCGTGCGAAGTCAGGACAGGCCACTAGTTAGTATATTTATAAAAACTACAGCCTATTTATATTTCACATAACAATACGAGGTGCTTCAATATCGGCAATAGGTTCTCATTGAACGATCGCTCCCCTAAAAACCAATTTACGCATTTTTTGTACTAAATATAATAGCCAATTTTATGAAAGGTTCCCTCCCGTCATTAAAATATCGGAGTTTCATTTATGCGAGGATTTATGAGGTTTTGTAAAGCTGATAATGTTATATTTTATTTTTAACAGCTAAGGAACGTATTGAAAAACTTAGTGTCCTATAAATTGTCACTGAAGCATATTTATGTGAAAAGTAGCTTTTGCTCGCTGCTTCCGTTGCTTTAATATAGATTTGATCTATCTGTCGGGAAGAGTTAATTTTTTTTAATTTAATAATATTATTAGAAATAGAAAATTGAGTTTCTTTGTTTGTTACGTTTTCACATTTTGACTAATCCGCTGTTCATTATGAAATGTTGCATACATATTCCCGAAGGATACGTGAAGTCCGCATAACCGCGAGCGAAACCGGAAACAAAAGCTAGTTCTTTATAAAAATCATTAATAGAAATAAACGGCGATAACGATAACCAAAGTTTAGTTTCCTATAAATCGATTATTAGAGCTTACTGGCGTTATCTTAGTTTTCCGCACGGTCGGTTACAAGAGCCCTCTATTCAATTGAGAGCAATTTCTTATGCGATTCTACATAATTTGTAGGTTGATATTATTTCATCCAATATAAGTATTGATTTGAGGAAACATGGGTTGCGTTTTGTCCATATAAAGGTAAAATGATATACAGCAGATATTATATACAATGCAATCTATGCTAAATTTAAACGACTAGTGACGCGTCTTGGTAGTAAAATTGCTCCACATGTCCGTCACGGTAAACGGCATGACGCTTCCTTATGCCGTCACACTTGTAGTGTAAAATACACTTTGTTCCTTCTCTTTGTGACCTGTGTACTATTTCTATCCGAATATAGTACTACTACTTAAAATGTAGGTCTGTAAAAATATTGTAATATAAACTTTTGCTGGGCGTTCCGTGATGTCCAACTTAAAAAAAAAAAACAAGTTCGCTAAAGTAATGTTGCTTTTGGATTGGAAAGTACACTGCAAATCTATAGGTACTCATTGTCATCATACCGGCTTGCAAGCTTTCTGGCAGCATAAACTGGCTAATAACGAAAGTGTGACAATAGAAAGGAGTCACGACACCCTGAAGTTAGCTATAGTCAACATTTTATTCCAAAAAAGTATGTATGTATTAAATACCTTTTTTTCTATTGTTGTATGTATTAAACTTTTTTTTCTATTGTTAGTGTCGTTTTTTCTACAAACGAAAGATAAAAATTTTGAAAAGATTTTTATCTTGTTACGCCAAAGAAGTATAACTTCTAACGCGTGTACATAAGTACACACTGTCTTTTTTTGTAATTTAGTAAATCGTTTCACACAAATACCAATTGTTAAACTTATAGTATTACACTTTTTACAAATTTTGAGAATAGGCTAGTATTGGTATAAGTTATTAAGAATGAATATATCTGCGTGCCTACTTCAGTCTTTGTCTTTATTACTCAAAGTTAGTCTGATATAAATTTCGAGTAAAACGACAAAACAAATACTTTAAATATCACACACTAAGTCACATTCAAGAACGGTCTTTAGCAGTGAAGAAACTAAAGAAGCATGCCTAATATATTTAAGCTCTACTCCAGGTCTTCTTTTAAGTTGTCAAAAAGTGTCTCACATAAAATTACAGTAAAAAAAGAAAAGGAACTACGTCAAACATCACTTTGGTATACGCGTGTTGTAAAAATCCCGGTAATTCTCTTTTCCCTGTATCCTTGGCGTAACTAAATAGCTTATTTGTAACAACTCCGCCGTAATATGTACGTGAGATGCAAGTAAATTTCTCAGCAACTAAAAAATATCTTCAAGGAGACGAAAGTAATTTATTCCAGGGATGTCGATTGACTGGCTACGGGATTTCGTGACGTGCCGCCTCGTTATCGTTACCGGTGAATATTCTCCATTTATTAGAAGTACTTCAAAGGGAAATAAATACTGCCGTGTCACTGATTATAAATATTTACGTGTATGTTTTATCGAATTTAAAATTGCAGCCCTTAAATCAGTGTTACCAGATGTAAAAATATAAGCCGATATTTTGGGTAAATATTCTTGCTAAGCGTAACGTTCACATTTGTTGGTATTAACATGTTAAGTCTTCTTGAGACCTGTAAGTGGTTAATTATCATTATTATCTGCTCCTAACCGTTATCGGTTACAGCGACCGCTAAAAGACGAAGTCTTAACAGTTTACTTCGCCCTCTCGTGTGCACGTAAATGGCTGGCATATCCTATTTTCGCCCAGAACGTGCGTTTACACTTGGGGCAGGATTGTGGTTAAGCGGTTATGATTAATGGAACAACTGAGTATATCTCTAATATTTGCTAAGCTGTTGTTGAAAAATCTACTTAAACTACATAAGGTTTAGGATATTGAACTAATGTAATTGTTTTATGACATTTATCTACCATGCTAACCTATTACTCCTCAACTTCTCTGTCACTGGTGCTATTTTCAAACTTCCTCTGATATACTCATTCTTAATATTATCCATTCTGCTTGCACCACACATCCATATTAATATTTGCATGTCTGCCACTTGTAATCTTTTCTCATCCGTCTCATTCGTGGCCCAGGACTCGGATCTTATTATAGTTTTATACACCTTCCTCTAGGGTTTCAACGGCATTATTGGTTCACAAACTACCCCAGCCAAACGCCTTATGCCAATTCATTCACCTTGATATTTATTCTATTCCTCACGTCCTTGTCTATGCCACCGACGTTTTGGATCAATCAACCGAGGTACTAAAAGTTAGAGAAGTGCGGTAAATAAATGATTTAATCTTAAACTATATAAAATGTATCATTCTTCAACAATATAATGTTCATGTAACGTTATCTGTTATAAGTCATCATAAATTTTGATCCTACTGATATATTATTGTTCATGAATAATGAATTGCGTTGTTTAAACGCATCAAAATTTTTATTAAGCCACGAACTCTCTTTGAACGGAATTTGTCTACTGTACCTATCCTTTATTAAAATCATTTTCAGAGCGTGAAATTCAAGACGCTGATTGACGTCGAGATATTTAGCTTCCGTTCTGCACAATAAATTTTATTCAAATCATTTTTACAATAAAAATATTGTTGTGTTCTTTGATTAAATGTTTATAGTTTATACTTCTTACAAGTACTTACTGCAAAATTTTGGACAATAATTATGCGTTTAATTTTACTACTTCAATTATACAGGGAGGATTCTAGTGATATAAACTTTTTGAAGTGACTCTTCTTTAGAATCGTTGTGATTTCAAACCGGATGCAACGGAAAAATGACAGGTAAGAGACACAAATACAAAAATGTGTAGGATGAAGCCGGCAAAGAATGAGACAGAAATATACATACTATGTTTGAAGTGAAATAGTGAGCCAGAGCGAGAGAGCAAATGTCGTCGTGTATGTATATTGCACACTGTTCAATACTTGCTTGTATTTGAGCATTTAACGTGTGTTAGTATATATGAAAAGTACGTGTACTACTATACACTGTATGCGGCTGTGTATTACAGCTTTTTAGTAAGAAGTCAGCGTGGTGTGTTATTATTTAACAGTGTTTGTGAGTATTTTTATATTTTGTTTGTTGAAACTGAAAATATGGAACTTGAGCAATAAATTATGTAATATATGTAAAATAAAATATCTTTTAAAATTAATCAAAATACTTTCATTTTTAAACACATAAACTTTGTAATTATCCTAACCTTGGTATATATATTCATCTCAATTTTTTGTCGAGTTTCACTTCTATCGTGTGTGAATCGCACACACACTTTTTTTTTTCGTTGGAAGATCTTTCATAGACACGCCCCCCCTTCCGAGGGAGAGGGTAGGTAGTGTAAGACTCCTACTCACTAAAACCCCACGGTGTACATCGTATATTCACCGCTTCTATTGGGGCGACACGAGATCTCTTCAATATTTATCGTGTCGCCCCAGGGGTTGGCCTGGCGTCAATCAGCGCCACCGGGCCCCGTCCTTGACAGGAAACGATCGTGTACACTTCATCGGCCGTGTACTCCGTCCGCCGGACCTGTCCAATGAGAAGATGGGCACCCCGGCCCATCCTCTCAACTACTGATATAAACCTAAATTAACTGTAGTTGTTACCTGAAGAAAAATTATTGCATACTAATAAACAAATAAGTTTTATTAATTTCCTTATTAAACAACTTAAAATAGGAGGACGTTCTCAGTTGGATTGTTTTTGTTACGTCAGAACGTCATTATTTATAATTTTTTTTATTGCAAAAAGGATATTTTCAAGAGGGTCCATTTTTAATCTCATTAGCATTGAAGAACGGATTTCGAAGATATACCGAGGAATTCGTAGAATAGAATTTTTTTTATTGTGACTAAGATATTTATAGTTTTACTAGCTGGCTGGTCCGGCTTTGTACGGACGTCAATCCGGTGAATAAATTACATTATACCGCCATCTGTTAGAATCTTATCGAACTAATAGAGATAATCATGACTCTTTGTTAATAAACAAATAATTCGCAATAAAATAATATTGAGATTATAAATTGATATATAAACTATCCTATCTCTCAAGTTGGATGAAACTGCAGACATTGTGTATAATTTTATTAAAATCAGTTCAGTAGTTTAGGAGTCCATTGCGGACAAACACGTGACACGTAATATATATATCGCAGCCATAGTAAAGTAAAGGCTTAACTTAGAAAAGTAGTTTTTTAGTAAACGGCAAAAAATGACCGACGATTTTTTTTACAAAATTACCACTAACTCTCTGATTTACAACGTCATTGCCATTAAAATTTACTCTTTCTGTGAGATACACCTTGTAAAAGTATTTATAATGAGCCCCTATATTACAAAAACTAAAACACCTAAAAATTCGATACGTGCCCATACTTATATAAGGGTGCGATATATTAAGATGAGAATTCGAGACTAAGTAGGTACTTATGGTCACGGGCATTCTGGATAAAAGTAATATTAACTCTGTTTTATTTATCAATAATAAGATCATTATTTGTATTCGTATACCGACACGCTTTGCAAAATACATATATCAACGCCATGTTATTTTAAAAAGTTGAAACATAATTTAGTAAATTTCTCTAAGCATTCTCGGAATGGATTTTATATATGATAATGAAAGCAAAAAAGACTACCCTTACTTCAGTATTCGCTCGCTTCTGATGATAACGAACACGGTTCACGTAAAGAGAATATGTCTTTTGCCAAGTTTTTAGACGATGTTCTACGTAAAAAAGCGCCCGCAATAAAACAGGCATTTCTAGAGAAGTTCGCGAATCGTGAGAGTAAAGTTTGCGAGTGAAATCCATCCATAAACGACCACTACTAATGTTTTTCTGTTTATCTAAGTTAACTGATCGAATTCGGATAAGATTTTAATGGGTCTTATTTGTATGGTAATAAGTAATTAGAGATATTGTTATGACGTCTTTCTTCTTGCTTTTTAATACTTTATAGGTAAGCGTTTGACCACAATCTCATCTAATGTTAATGATGATATGGTCTAAGATGGTAAGTCACGCTTAACCTAGAGGGAGACTGGCTCTCAAGTGCAGCTGCCGGAACACACTAGCAGGTGCTTGGCGACAGATTTTCACCTTGAGGGTGGTAGCTAGCCAGGCGGACTTAGGAAAAGCCCTACCACCATGCTATGGTTTCATCATGATGTTTTCCTTCACCGAAATCTCCGACTCAGTTGTTTGTTGTGAGTGTTCGTCAAACCGTGTTTTCTTCTCCTTTACTAAAAACTAAGATTGGACCTTAATATCTTACGACCGACCTCCTCTCCGATATTATTGTTTGTTGAAATGGTCTTACCTGTCTACCCAACCATAGTCAAATAGGCATGATGGTAACTTTATATCCTTCCATTACTATTCAAAAAGTCAACATTTTCTTGTAAACATAGAGATAACATTGGTATGATTAGTACCTATTTACGTACAGCTTCAACGGATCTCGTCGTGTAGAATTTTGTAGCTATTGAATGTTATTAGTTTTTACCCGTTTTTATTTACTGATAATTTAATTGAAGTAAATTATAAGTAAGCTTCAAAATGTTAATGTAGAATGATTCCTAGTAAACCGTAGATCTGTGGTTCGCTGGTACATAAACGTTCGAAAGACCATTTATCCTGAATTACTCCTCGTGGACCATATTTCCGGATTCAATAAAAGATGCTTAGATAAATAACGATACAAAAATGTAAATAATTGTAGGTTCAAGCACAGAGTTCTCACTAGAGAATATATAACACAATAACATATTATATAGACTACAAATTTGTACCAAGAGTATTAATATCCGATAGTAAAAAAAAAAAAATACAAATATATTTTGATTATATCTTTGTTGAATTTATTTGATAATTACATTTTTTGTACAGAATTCGTATGTACAATCTCTATAACTTTTTCTTCGTGTCATTCAATTTTATCGAGATAGTGATTATCTTTCTAATTCTAAACATTTTGTATAAAATATTTAATGTGTACGTTCAAAGAGTTATTTCGTCACAACATAAACCTAGTACGTGTTTTCTCTTTTTCACTTAACCTACCGTGCTGGAATTTGAAACCACATCATTTGTATGGATGCTCGGGGTTGGGACACGATACGAACAGCTTCGACGGTTGTACATAATAAATGAAAGAACAAATGGTAGGAGTCTTATGTCGGTTCATAAGTTACAAGTAAATGTTCGAATGTGTTTACAACCGAGTAATACACTGTGTCAATTTCTATTTTGCGTCGATATTTTTTTTTATTCGTTATTCAATACTCAAAACCTTTTGATTATCGACTAAAGACACTGCAAAAAGACCTATTACGAACAAACACTACGTTTTTGTAAGCACTATAAAAGACTGAAGAAATTTTCTAAGTAATTTATATTTTTGCTTTTCATCTATATTACATATAATAAAAATGAAGTGTCTGTATGTAATATCAAAATAACGACTTTTTACTGATTGGATATGAACTTATACACGATACTGATAACAAAAATACAATTTTTAAATTTTTGTCTGTCTGTCTGTCTGTTTGTTCCGGGTAATCTCCGAAACGGCTGGACCGATTTTGACAGAAATTTCACTGACGGATAGTTAAAATTACAGCGGGTGACATAGGCTTCTGACTAGCTGTCATCCGTCGCTTCGTCTGTAGTACTATCTCAAAAACGATTGGACCTATTGTCATAGGACTTTCACTGACAAATAGCTAACGTTATAAAAAGTAATTAAGGCTTTTTTATTTTGGACTAGCTTTTACCCATGGCTTCGTTTGTAGTACTATCTCCAAAACGTTTGATTCATTTTTAACGGAACTTTCACTAACAAATAGCTGATCTTATAAGAAGTAATTTACAGTTATAAAAAAACGCATGCGGAGCTGCGGGCAACAGCTAGTTGTATATATAATAACGTTAAGATAATAAAACGACTCAAACAAAGTAGCGGGTATTAGCTAGTGTTTTGAGATATATTTCATAGATATGTGTAAAATTGAATAATACAAAAAAAAAAACAAACATCGGGCCTTATAGTGAGAAGTGTTAGTGGTAAAGTTAAAGTATGCATGCAAATATTGGTTAATTTACAATTTTCTCACAATGCTAATTGTCTGTACTCTTAAAACTACTGTGGTGTGATATATTACAACAGCTTAAATAAAATAAGATATATTGTATTTTTTTAGTTTTGTTTTATCGTAGAATGGCTAAATAGAGTATCTATATTTTATTATAGATGAATATTTAATTCTTTTAGCCATTTTAAGGCGTCATCGGTAAGTGTGTTCAGATTATCGGTGGGACCGTTATACCTTTTAATTGGACATTTCTCTATGGTGTGTTGGATCGTTGGTGTTTCCGCATTACAGACACAACGTGGTGAATCAACTCATCCGCACCAGTATTTAAAATTCAGCATACCACCCGTCTCTAGTACGCAATCTGATGACTTTGCACCCATCACTTCTTGACAGTTTGAATTTATCGCATGGGACGATGGTGCAACTTGCCGCAGCCAACTTTGGTGCTTGCCAGGTTTTTTTTTATCAGTCACGATAAGAAATATTCGTCGAAATAAAAAAGCGAATCGTTTCAAGCTTCAAACCAATTTTATTTAAGAAGTCTAAAGTAAGAAACATTTTTCTTTGTCCCTACATGAAGTTCGTAGTAAATGTATGGAAGGGAAAAAGCTTTTTAAAAGTTAGAAGGTTTATGTATAAGATTGTTATTAAGTTTACTACGTGGCATAAAAAAATATTCGTCGGATAAAATGTATGTTACATTCCGAGTGGAAAATAATTGAGTGGTTTTGAATTATGGTATAATTTTTTGAAGTCATACTTCTTTTGGCGCGTTAGGGAAAAATAATGAGAGGAATTTTTTACGAACCGTCACGAAAAAGCGACACCCTGAAGTTAGCTATAGTCAACATTTTATTCAAAAAAAGATGTATGTATTAAATACCTCTTTTCTATTTTTAGTGTCGATTTTTCTACAAACGTAGAATAAGGCGATAGATAACATTTTTGAAAATATTTATATCTTGTTACGCCAAAGAAGTATAACTTAAGTGCACACTACTTTTTTATTATTAAAGATTAAAATTATAACACGTTATTATATATTTTGATAAAAATAATTATAAAATGAATGACTTTCAATTAGGAAAACAACTTTTTTATAATATTTCCGAAATATAATTTATTATATGACTAAAGTGGCACAAAAAGTTTATTGTATTTAACCGTGACAGAAAAGGCGATATTAAAACAGTTAAAGAGTTAATGTGTAATAGTAAACTTATTAAAGTAGAACTTCATTAGTATCTACAGAAATAATACCCATACAAAAGATAAAAGAAAGAAACTTCGTAAAGTAATTGTACAGTAACAAATCCATCCAAAAACTGTGGTGGTTACCGATTGTCGCGGATCCTTAAGATATCACAGTTATTTAAATAGTACATGAAGTTAAAAAAGCGTGATTGCAAAGGAGATATCTCTGGTCCCAATGCAGATTAGCGGGACAGTTAAATTGCACGGGAGTTAAATTGCCAAAATTGTCTTTAGTGCACACTGTAGAATGAAGAACAGCTGGAAGGATCTGCAGTGTAACCTTCGTTTTGGCAAATGGTAGATTCGTATTCGATGACTCCTGCAAATATGAAACATATTTATTAATAAAAACCGAATAAGATTCTGGTCAAACGCAAAATTTCATTTAGATACATCTCGAAGAGGAAATCATTAATATTTATAGACACTAATTAAATTTATTTGAGGTACCGATGGACAAAATATTAGAGAATATATACATGCCGCTATATAGAATTTAATCCTATTTGATTATGTTTGCTATTATCAGTAGAATGTTTACCTGATGGCGTAGTCGATGTACTGCTATTTAATGTAGGAGCAATAGTTGTTGTACTAGTTATACTTGAAGTAGTTGACGAGCTTGTAACGGCGGCAGTTGTACTCGAAGCAGTAGCACTTGTTGCAATCGTATTGGTAGTACTAAGGTTTTCACTTGATGTACCATTCTTGCCTAAAGCTTTATTAATAGCCCTCAATAGAGGAAAGTCTCCATCACCACAGACGTTATGAAAATCGTCAGTTTCTATACTCCATAGCATAATTCCGGCTAGGCCATAACTCAGGCCAAACTCCACTTTAGTTACTATGGATTCGACGTCATCATATGAAACCCAGTTGCGATCGAGGAATGCGTATGGAACTTTCGCTTGAGAGTCATACCGTACAGTCCAAGATTCTTTCTGTAGCCTATCACAGAACTGAAAATATTAATGTTATGCTTAAATGAGTATTAAATTAGGCATTGTTTGTTCATATTTTTTAATTATTTGATAGGAATATGTTTCTTATGTAAATAAAGGGTGACATAATTCTTTATATGGGTATACTGTATTTTGTTAATGATAATGATGATAGGTCTAATCTGATGAATGACCGGGAGAGGATTTAGTAACCTTTATCTACACGGTCAACTATCAATTCATTTGGCATTGTATGAGAATCTCGTAAAATCATAAATGATGAAATGTAATGTTTCAAATGAAAGCTTACTTTGACGGAACCGACTGAAATTTAGAGTTTCCAAAATTTAATTTAAAGCCATCTGGAGCTCGGGTCGCAAGGAAAGTTTTGGCTAACTTCGGTGTCAGTTGCTTTTGTAAAGGATAACTTAAATATAACTCTGCGTGTTGCTCTTTCAAAGCTACCTTTGTAGAATATGGTATAACTTTAGATGTGTTGTTAAGATAAAATATTGTAATGCAAGTGATAAGTTTTGCTTTTCAACTGCTATTAAATACATATTATTTTATAAAAAGTAGTGTGTACAGAAGTTATACTACTTTGGCGTAACAAAATAAAAATCTTTTAGAAATTTTATCTTTCACCTTATTCTATTACGTTTGTAGAAAAAACGATACTAACAATAGAAAAAAAGTATTTAATACATACATACTTTTTTTGAATAAAATGTTGACTATAGCTTAACTTCACGTGTTTTGGTTTTTCGTGACGGTGTACGCGCGAGTCGTAAAAATTTTCTCTCATCATTTTTCCCTAACCCGCCAAAAGAAGTATAATATCAAAAATAATATAGATATTGTTTGTGAGTATTTTCGAAGCAATTTATGAGGATATTATATAAAACATTAAAAAAGTTTGGAAATTTTTAACTTGACGTCAAACCTGAGATGATCTGGCCATTATTACATCGAATATATATACATATACATATAAACAAAAATAAATTGCAAAAAGTATATACACATGACTTCAGAACGGCTGCAGCTAGCTAGCTAATTCTTTTGTATTTGTAACTGTAAGGTCAAGGTTTATATGAAGGGTAATGCTTAAAAAATTGCTTGGAAAAGTGAAAAATTTCGAAAACCCCCATATGACAAGTGAGTGAACGAGTGAGATAGTAAGGACACCTTCAAAAATATTGACAGACTGACGTTCAGTTGCCATTTTATTTCATTAAATTATCGCACTGTATAGGAAAGATTCGGTCTCACCGTCACCTCACCTTTATGGTTCGTACACCTTAGCGAAGATGGGCCGACAGGTACTTATGTATTAGAAGATTGACTAGTACTCGTCTGCTTACTTGATGCCAACTTTGAAAAATTTATCACTAGTTTATCAGCGCCTTTTGGCAGCTTAATTTGTGATTATCCCTATTGTCTACATATGTGTGAGTAACTAATATCTCGGTAATAACTCTACTTAATGACATTATACTACATTGCAATAATTTGCTAAGTTATTTGTAATATAAAATGAGGCTTACTTCATTGTATCCGATAAATCCATTCGTGGCATGTGTAAGTGCCAGCAATACCAGCACCGCTTGCGGGAGCTCGAACTGAGTTAACGTTGGCGTTTGTCAAAGTAAATGTCCTCCCATAAAATGGGACACCTAAGACTAGTTTTTCCGGTGGGACAGCCTGAAATATAAGCTTAGTTTATTAAATGTGAATGAAGATATATCAGATTAGCATATTCTTAAAATATTCACCTATCAAGGAATGGTATTTGAGTTCTTAATTTTAAGACACAAATTATGCAATATTTATTTTATTAATCAAATAGCTACTGTTTGCGGATTCGTTCGTGTACGTCTGGATGAAGGGATATAAATGATGTATGATTTTTTTTAAATTATATATATTCATTAGACAACATGTATGCAAAATTTCCTTATGACCTGTTGAGTAGTTTCAGATGTAAAGGCGTAACAAACTAACATTTTCATTGACAATATTAGTAAGAAAGGATACAAATGGTTGGATATCTGCGTGCATATTTAGAATGCACATGTGTCATATGGTATTATGTATCCTGAATGCTTTTAAAATAATGTTAATTTTTTTTGTATAACCAATTTCCTCAGAACGGGAGTAAAGACAAGATATAAAGCTATCGCCCGTAAAGGTAAAAACAGTCTAAGAACCGAATAGTCAAAATATTATTTATATTGTTGTTTTTTTGACGATATGTTAATTTTTGTATCATCACCTTGACTGAGCCAGTATTCGACAGATACGTCGACGGTGTACAAAGACTTCCTGTCAGCACCCTCATCTCCATCACCTTTGTGTAAAGGTGAGTTATGTCCCGTCACAGCATCCCACTGCACCAGTACATATCATAGGTCATGACGTGAATATAATCTAAATACCTAAAATTATTTTTTTTATCAAAATTTACTTAAAAGTTTACAGGCTATCATAGGTTTTTTTAGTCTCCAGGGTAAACAATTTCCCCTTTCTTAGCTTTGATAAATCTATTTCTAATTACAGTTACTTTTAATTTAATTTTCTTTTAAGAATCTTTGTAAGGTCTAGGTTTCTCTTATCCACGATCGACATTACAAACCTTTGTTGAATATTTGTGAATATCCTTAAACAACTCTTGAGTATAATTATCCTTAATTATATCTATATATTTGATACTAGATTTTGCTCAGGGCGTCGTTCCCGTTAATATAGATTTGACGCATCCCTCAGGAACAGTACTAATTTCTCAATAAAATGTACCCTATGACCATACGAACTCATTATAAATAAACAAAGAAATATTCATCGAACGTGGAAAATCAAAAAGAATGGGGTTAAAAATAAACCATCTCGAACGTAGTCAGACCGTTCGAATATTGGTGTCACGCTTCCAGAGTTTTCAACCCTCCTTTACAGAAATGTATATGAAGCGCTCCGCGTTGCGTCTGAGTAGAGTTCTAATATGAACATCGGAGCGAATACGACAAGAAAATAATATGAAGAGATATTCAAAGTGATTACGTGTCTACATCATTAAAAGGCGTAATAATTGAATACTATTTGTATTCAATTAATCTACGAGCATAAAAATATTATTTTTTTGATGATGCTTACTGCGAAATGGTTGGTATATCATAAGAAAGTACAGAATTTTCTTCTACAGCCGAAACGGCAGCTGTAAGTAACAGATCGTGCTTATTAAATTCCTCTTTCATTTCTCTTAGAAGTTGACTGAAGTTATCAATGTCAGCTGCGCCATGGACAGTGTCTCTGCGACCGGGATATTCCCAGTCTAGATCGAAGCCGTCGAAATTATGTTTCAGAAGCATTTCGATAGCGCTGTTTATGAAGTTATTACGGTATGTTTGACTGGCAGCCATCTGCAAGTTTGTATTAGACATTATTATTTATATTTGAGACATTTCTATTTCAGAGTTAACACGATTAAATCACTTTCTATATATATTTTTATGTATTTCCTATATCTATAATATAAAAATGAATCGCTAAATGTGTTGCTAAGCGCAAAACTCGAGAACAGCTGAACCGATTTCGCTAATTCTTTTTTTAGAATATTCCTTAAAGTACGAGGATGGATCTTACGGAGAGAAAAATTTAAAAAAATCACCTGGAAAAGTCTTAAAACGACACTTTTCTATACTCCCATACAAATGATTCGTAATAATACTTAAAAGTCAATTTGAACTTTAATACCATGCTATAAAATTTAAGTGTTAGTGAAGAGGTTCCGGGAAGGCAAAACAATTGAGTGACGTTAGTATCGTAAAAATATGAATGTCAATATTTATACGATGGTCCCGAATAGCAGAATAAGTATTAAAAAATCGACTGTTAGGCGTTACGAAGTTTCCCGGGGTCAGTTAGTTTTACATAAAAACTACAAGAGTTTATCGAAACTTAACTCTTGAGAATATATCTCTAAATATATATTACATTTTATTGCAAAATCAATCTAGACATTTATTCATGCAATCATTTTTATAGTAAGCTGTTTCCTTACCCGTACTTTCTAGAACTTAGGTGTTAATTTTATCCATTTTTATAGTGGATTTTTTATAATTTTCTTTATCACGCCATATGGTGTTTACTTTATAAAATGTATGATTTGTCTCAATACATATTTAAAGTTTAACAACTAGTGTATTAGAATGGGTAAGTCAAGGAAAATAAGAACCGAGTTGATACGACATGTTCGTTTTCAAGAGTAATTAGGTATGTTTTAAGTTACATTTTCAGGTGAAAACTTATTTGTAATTCTATCCTATAATAACAAAAACGTATCCTCAAAAGTGAATCTCGGATTGGTTATCACCATTGGACTGCATACATGGTTACTACTTTTATCACAACACCAAAAAAAAGCATTTCACTCACCGCAGAGTACTTCGCTGAACCTTCGTTCCATCCTCCAACAGCCAACAGCGTCTTCAGGTTGGGATTCGTTTGTTTTAACTTTGCAAATTCACCAAAGTTATCTAAAATCAATCATCGCAATAAAAATATAACATTAATTATTATACTTCGTGATGTTACAAATATTACCCGTTCCCTGTATGAACAGCATTTAAGTAGTATACTCGACTTCTATGATTATCTTAGAATAGTATTAGCTGAAATTGAAGTATATTGTACCCTTAAGTATCCGCAATGTAGTATTTTATGAATCGCCGTGACAGTTGATATCAAAAGGCATAGAGAATAGGCAAAATAGGTACTTACGAATGTTCGGTGTCAATGATGAGTCTTTATAACCAAATTTTTTTGCGATTTATGAAGCGGTTAGATGAGCTGAGAGAGGAATAGCTTCGGAGATGGGGCATTAGCACATCGATTTACAAATAAGATATAGCGATAATGCAATGGCGCTTAATGCAAAGGTGCTTAATTTACCAAAATTTCAAAACATTGGTTAATGTCAGAGTAATGGAGAGTAGGGATGAATTATTCCGTTTGCTCATTGTATTCTTTGCAATTTTTTATTGCTGTTTAGTTGTTAGCTTTTGACAACAATCTTTTATGATGTTAAGTGTAACAATATGGTTGATTATATATTAAACCAAGAGGAAAACTGACTCTCAAATGCAGCTGCCTGAACAAACCTATATGTTCTCGGCCACAGAGTTTCAACTTATCGGTGTTAGCTAGTAAGAGGCACATTATAATATGACTGAAAGGCTACAAACACTTGTAATATCGCGAACCTCTCGAGGTAACCCTGCAAATGATAACTATATAAAATCACAAATGCATTTTGTCGACTATACAATATACAATATGGGACCTCGTGAATCATTAAAGACTGAGTTTCAAGAATTGGGTATTTTGACTTTACCATCCCAATACATTCTTGATAATTTAATGTATGTTCGCAAAAACCTTGATAAACTAAAGTTCGTAAAAGACCGGTATTATCCAAATACTAGAAACGGTGACAAACTGGTAGTCCCATGTTTCCGACTCAGTAAATCCAGTAATAGTTTCTTAGGTAATAGTGTCAGATTGTATAAAAAAGTCCCAAAGCATGTTACCGATTTGCCGGGCTATAAATTTAAGCACCATGTCAAGCGGGTTTTGGTGTCAAAGGGCTATTATAGAGTGAATCAATATGTGAACGATGGTGATGTCTAGAATTGACTCTTCTCTGTGCATCCACTAATAACGATTGTACCGTGTAATTTATTTGAAATATGCATCTATTTATGTTAAAAGTTAAACCCGATCGAGTTTCGTGCCGGTTCTTCTCGATGACTGGGTTGTTTTCCGAACCGGTGGTACTTTTGACCTTCATAAGCGCCTTCTTAGGGCCTAAATTGAATAAAGTATATTATGTTTTTGACTATCCTAACTTATTATTTTCATAATTACACTCCTTTATTATGCTATAAATTGTAATAAAGTATAGAAACACTCTATAAGTCA
The DNA here is from genome assembly GCA_035772565.1 of Antheraea assamensis. NCBI lineage: Eukaryota > Metazoa > Arthropoda > Insecta > Lepidoptera > Saturniidae > Antheraea > Antheraea assamensis. The sequence continues at coordinate 697,842 of JAQQSE010000108.1, forward strand.
CCAAGATTTTTTTTTTGGTATAAAGTATTGTATTTCTTTTTGTTGTTGATTTAGAAATGTAATTATTTAGCAGTATACGGCCACAGATTTTAGGCGTGTTGGATTACTACATCGGTTCGCACTGTGAATGCATTAAGCAAGGAAAAACATAACAGACACCATTATACCTACTGGACTGTATTTATTATTGTGAATTCAGTTTCTGTTGGGTAATAAACAGTCTAGCGGATGTCGTTTCATATTAATTGAATATTATTATAAATATATAATATTAATTTAGTCTTCAGTATTAATTTTAAATCTAAAGCAGTTTTCAAAAATGGGCTTTATGGACACCGACACAGGGAGGGACAGACATAATTCTATAATGAATACCTTTTTTTTTAAATTATGTGGTACGGAACTTTAAAAACAATTTAATTTAACTTCTTACCTCTACCATAGTTATCGGGTAAGTCCAGATACGGGTCGAGGGATATTACTGTTCCAACATCATTAATACCCACAAAAGCGTAAACTACGTGCGTGCATAGATTTGGGTTGATATGGCTCACGTCGAATTTACCAAGTCCTGATCTGTACGTCGCCCAAGTTCCGTAATAGCATACTATGACTTCTGTAAAATAATATATATAAAAGAGTCAAGTTTAATAAAGCTGAGATATGTTAGGAAGTTTTTAATTAAACGGGATTTTGAGAAATTCTTATTTATTTCAGTGAGCCTATTATACCTATAAACCACTAACTGCCAGAACCCAGCTTCGCAAGGGTATAGTGACATATATTTTCGAAAATCTCTCTACTGTCAACTGTCTCACCCACTTGTTATATGGTGTTTTTTTTATATAGAATGTATAGTTTATGTTATATCGTCCAAGGAAAAATGCTTTTTGGTTTTAGATTAGACCTATTCCTACGTCTCTTTTTTTTTTGTAAAAAAGATATCTTATATCTTTTTCTGTACTCCGGACAATGTGTATGTAAAAAAATGTCATGATTATTGTTTGAGTACTAAAAAGTGTAACAAACAAACTTAAATTCACATTTATAATAACAGTATATATATTTTTTTAATTAATAAATTAATTTATCCAAAAATGTACATGAAATACATGTCTTTTATAAATTAAATGTGATAATATGTAAAAAAAATTATTTCAACAATTCAGACACTAGGCGGCAGTTGCGTCAGCTTTTAAGAAAAAAAAAACACGTGTGTGTCTCAGGACGCTCGACAGAAGTGATAATTTAAACTGATCTCAGTTGAACTATTTAATATTGAAAATGTTTATCTATTAATACAATATTTTATTGATTATAGAATATATTTTATTCTTGGTTACAAATCTTGAATATTACACCTACCGCTGCTGTATGCCTGAGGGAAAGGGAAACCAGACAGACTGGCGCCGTAACGCGTTACGTAACGAAGCGGTTTACCTTCCCATAAGAAGTTGTCACTTCAAGAACATTCCATCCATACACATATGAATATAGTCCATAACTATCATGCTGAATGTCGCTTTCTAGCAATGAAAGTTCTTCTAAGTTTCAAGAATTCGGTATCTTAACTCTGCCTTCCCCATACATTCTGGATAATTTAATGTATGTATCACATTTATATAAGACGGAAATCATTACAATCTTTCAATTCATCACTTACTATACAGAAAGACAAGGACAAAACATTAACTTAATCAATAATTACTCATGAAGATAGCGCATAGTTTGAATCATTAATATTGTACGTCTTATATGATTAATTAACTAAATTGAAATTTAATTGCTTACTCAATGCTGAGGATGAGAATAATCTATTTATATATATATAGTAGCAGGGCCGGCGAACGTTGTCCTGCCTTGATAATTAAAAAATATATACTATCAACAATTATCATTATATTTCAACCAATTTACACAAAACCTTAACAATAAATTATATACTTAAACCATCCTCGTTAGTTACTCTATCTATTGGTGAAGACCGCATTACAATTCGGTCTGTAGTTTTTGAGTTTATCGCGAACATACACACAGGCAGACAGACGCGGCGGACGACTTTGATTTATACCATGTAGTGATTTATTTATAATTAAAAAACGGAGTTTTTCTTAGTTTTAGGATATTTAGGTTTTCGATTCCTATGAACCGTTATCATTTCTTTTATGCGATTTTCTTTTTGTATACATTTTTACCGCAGATAAAAACAAAAGACGCGCGTAGGCAAGTGGGCGGATCAATAGAACAATAATGTATCATTTGTGTACATGGAAACAGCGTATCTTATCTGGATTTTATCTTTAATTATTTTTTTAAATCTTATCATGTCTGTTTAAATCCTGTAACCTATAACCGAGTTTAAGTTTTCACCAGTAAGTTTTACCATTACTGTATAGCACCTATGAAAAAGCGTAATATGATTGAGCATATAGTTGTATGATGTGGTATATATATCAACGAGATGACAATGACAATACAGAATATTTGTATACAATTTACAAATTAATGTATAACTGAAGCCAAGAATCATATTTAGTTTTATAGTATTTTTTTTTAATAATAATGGTTAAAATGTACAAGAAAAGGATAAAAGAACATGCCAATGAACCCCCTGAATCAGACTTGCAGGAAGAATTCCTCATGGCAACGTACATACCTGGAACCAGAGCCTACGGAGCTGCAATACACAGATACATTGTACACAAGCGCGCCATTTGAATCCCTACCACCTGTTATCGAAGAATCAAATATCTGCGTTTAGCATCTGTACGAAGTTAGAAAGTTGAAGTTATAGTGGTACTACAAAATAATTCCAAGGAGAGCTGATGGCAAACGCGCGTGTGTGATCGTAAAAATTAAGCTAAATCATACATCACAACATGAGAAAGATGTCGTGCCGACCATACTTATGTGGGATAAGGGTAAGAAGGTGATAATAGCTTTTTGGTGTTCTTAATCTGCCTGTAAAAAATATCTCTAAAACTGGTTCAGCTATTACGAAAATTGACCTGGAGAAAAGCGGACACATTATTTTTTTTTAAATATGTATGTATTTATACAACATGCATGTAGAAAACTTGTAGTCCGGTGAATCTATAGAGGCCTCAGGGTCAACAGGGTAGTCAGTTCGAAAAAAGGTTATTGTGGGATATAAAGCAATCTATATAAATAAAAATAAATTACTGCATGTATGTACGCGCATCACTTCAAAAAGGCTGCGACTATATTACTAATTTTTTTTTTTGTTGCGTTTGTAATTATTAGGAGAATGTTAGTATAACAGACAATGTTGGAAAAATCGTATGGAAAAGTGAAAAATTTGGGATAGAAGCCTCCATACAAAACGTAAGTGAGACAGAAGACAGTTTTTTTTATTTTAATATTATAGGGGGCAAACGAACAGGTGGGTCACCTGATGGTAAGTGATCACCGCCGTCCATAGACACTAGCAACACCAGGGGAGTCGCAAGTGCGTTGCCGGCCTTTTAATATATGTGGGCCTCCAGCGCTCTCACTGACCGAATGAAACGCAACAGTGCAAGCACTGTTACTTCACGTCGGTTTTCTGTGAGAGGGTACTACCCCGGGCGAGCCGACCCATTCATGCTGAAATCAGTAATAGTTTCAGCATAGCTCTACCACCTACAGTAGGGAGATTGTCTAAAATATTGATAGTATTAACGGATTGACGTTCAGATGCCATTTTGTTTAGTTTAATGACCTTACTGTAAAAGGAAGATTAAGTTTTGTTTTCTTCATTAATAGACTCGTGCGAAGCCAGGGCGGACAGTTAGTATATTCTAAGTATTATTTTGATATAATTCCCAGGCTAATTCCTTATAATTTTTACCCCTGATACTTTTGTTATTGGACCTGGGACCTGAAGAGAGGCAGAATTTTTTTTATAACGATCTAGAATAAATATATACTACGTGATGCGGGATGTTTTAATCAGGGAATTTGTGAGAGGGATGATTGCTTGTTACTCTTTATACAAGATCTACTAAACGGATTGTGATTAAATTTCACAGTAACATACATTATCCTTCAAATTGACATATAAGCTAAAATTAATGATAATATTGTTTAAATTGACGAAAGTGTAACGAAAAATATCAAGTAAGTTAGAAAGAAGCCTATCATCTGAGATATATTTGGGCGTGGGTTGCGTATACCGTTCAACAACCATATCATTAGAGATATATCTGGGCTTGAGTTGCATAAACCGTTGAACAACCCTATCATCTGAGTTATATCTGGGCGTGCGTTGCATAAACCGTTGAACAACCCTATCATCAGAGATACACCTGGGCGTACGTTGCATAAACCGTTGAACAACCCTATCATCAGAGATACACCTGGGCGTACGTTGCATAAACCGTTGAACAACCCTATCATCTGAGAGATTTTTGGGCGTGCGTTGAATAAACCGTCCAACAACCCTATCATCTGAGATATATCTTGGCGTGCGTTGCGTAAACCGTTCAACAACCCTATCATTCGAGAATCTGGGCGTGCGTTGCATAAACCGTTCAATAGCCCTATCTTTAGAGATATATCTGGGCGTGCGTTGCATAAACATACTTACAAGTATATTATGTATGGTATAGTCTATAATCTGCATATCTATACTACTAATAAAATGAGAAAAGATTTGATTTTTTATATGTAATGGCTAAACTAAAGAAAATATACCTAAACAATTTTAAAATGTATTTTAACTGTAGAAAAGTACATTATCAGCGACTAACATGAACTGTATATTATTTTCAAAATCTACATTAACCCGAGCGAATTTGCGAGGGAAAGTTATCCTAACTAATATAGTAATTGTGAAAGTCAGATTATTTGTCACGTTTCCTTGATTTAACTAACTACTCAACCGACCCTCATGACATTTTGCATACACATTGTTGTCAGACGGGAGAAAAGGATATTTTACTGTAACTGTATTAAAATGTACTGTTGCTGAGGTATAAATCAAATCTATAAAAGCGAGCGAAGTCACGTGCAAAAACTAGTAAGATATAAATCTAACTACAGGATAATATTGGTAGAAAATATATATATATACTTACTTTCAGTTGTAACCTGGTAACCGAAAACTGCCAACAGAAATAACGACAAGGTAAATTTGATAGGCATGTCGAGTATTCGCAAATCACTTTGTATTCGTAAGGAATATTGCAGTCTTTTTATATAATAACTCTTATCTACAACTATGTATTGGTTGTTATTGATAGCGATTCAATGATTTATATGTATCGGAAACATTATTGTGTCGTATAATAAGAATTCTTACCTAGTCAATAAATATTTGGAATTTGGAAATTCCTGTTATATATTTTCTCGTCATTTGTTGTTCTTTTAAGACAATTACAAAATTAACATCGTATTTTAAAAATTAAGATAGGTGTACAGTAAAGATTTCTAATAGTATCACGAGTCTGTTTTAAAACCCTGAATAGGAAATCGAATACGCGTAAATCGAAATAATAAAATATTAGGCAGAGGCGAAGCAGATAAGTAAATCTGTCTTCTATGATTCTCAACCCATTTTTTTTTCAATCATTCCTCTTTACTAGCGAGCTTTATGTGTTTTTTTTTTTTTTGGAAATGGTGGATTACTTTTTGAATTCCATCAGCGGGTCGAAGTTTTTATACTTTACGTCACACTTTAAGCTTCTTACGTCTACAACAATAGACAATAGTTGTACAATATCCAGTAGATACTGTAATATCAGACTAATTCCTTATGATATTTCAAGTGAAAAAGCTGATCAGACCGCTTGCTGTGTTGGAATGTCAACCAGTAGATGAGTAATAGTTAAAATAAATGCTTTGAAGCGAACATGGCTGAGTGGTTAGCATTTTTGCATACCGTGTTGATTATCATAGGATCGAATTCTTGCGAATGTCAAAATGTATTTTATACAAAGTACTTAGTTCTGCGGTCGCCAGGAACAGGTGATTATGACACGTTCTCACGAAAGCGCTGTGTAAACAGCATAATTATTGCTAGGGTTCCGTATAACTCATGGGACAAGTAAGTTAACATGTTTATAGTTTATGCAAGTGTATAATCTGTCACTTCTGCTTCTTGATAGAACATTCGTTTAAGCATTATTTAAATAAAACTATTTCTAAATGAACAAAAATAAAACCTTTTTTTTTAATACTAAAGTCGCTCCCTTAACCTCGAGTACGTATTGGCTTTTCCATGCCAATTTCCGTACATTTCCTATGATTTGGAATTTCTTCATATTAAATTAGTTATAAAACACTGTATATATTTGTATTTTTTAATTTTCTACATGAAGGATAAAGATCTATTTCAAAATTATTTTTCCATAACACTGAAGCTTGTCTATATTTACTAAACAAAAAAAAAATCGATAGAGAATTTTTTTCTTTTTTTCGAACTGATTACACTGTTGGCTTGTTTAAGGCCGCTACAGTTTCACCGGACTAGAATCGGTTGAGAACCAAAGAAGAAATACGTACTTTATTGTTTTGTCTTTGTGTAAAAAATGTGTATTCAGTTTGTTACGGACAGCGAGCCATGTGCAGGACAATTAGTTTAATATGCTAGTTTTACGAAATATCGGACATAATTTATTACGGTTAAGGTTTTATGTTATTACGGAATACGTAGAAAGTCAAAATGTGTTAGTTATAAGTTTTGTGAGTAAGAACTCTGAACATATTGATTGATTGTAAGAACAATACACCACGTAATTTATTAGGGATAAGTTTTGTCAGACAGGAAGTTATATATACAGGGCACAGAATGGTGTCATAAATAGAAAATGGACAATGGACTCATTGGGTCCATTCACTAAAAATATTCCTACGAGCCCTCCCTACGGGGTGTCGTCGCGCGTCGGGCTGAGAAAAAATACGGAAGGAGGCCACACACGCGGAGTGCGCTCGCTAGCGGATCAGCTGCGAGGCATTTAAATAAGGAATACGAACGGGAAACCGGCAGAGATTGTATAGCGTCTGATCAGAACGGACAGAGACTGTATAGCGTCTGATCAGAACGGACAGAGACTGAGTAGCATCTGATCAGTACAGACACGCGAAATTGTGATAAATAGTTCGAAAGGTTCAAGATTAGAGATACGCGGCGATAACAAACCACAATAATACCTACGGCAAACGACTCTACGAGCGACGAGTCAACGAGCCACATCAACATTTGTACAATACAACTTGTACTGTATAAATAGAACGCGAAATAATTTAATGTTACGGATAGAGCTGACTTACAACCACCTCACATATATTCGTAACACAGTTTTAATGAATTTATAAATTTTAACTGGATTAGGCCAACAAGATTAATAAAATCTGAAAAGCATAGATTATTACGTCGATCGATAAAAATCTAAGGACAAATCGATGGTTTCAATTATTGATATAAATTAATTGCCTACAATTATTTCATCAAACAAACCGATTCATATAAAATCTATATTGCAAGATAATAAATAGTTAACAATAGTGATTATTTTATTGTATTAAATATTTTATGCCACACAGAAATTGTTTTACCACGTTGTAATTTTATTATCTTGTAAATAAAACGTTATAAAATTTACAACTAGATTAATGTATACTATACTATTAATAAAGAGGCTCATATGTACCTATTTATATTTGATATTAGCAGCCCGCCTCGGCTTCGCAGTGGTGTACTGGCGAACGAAATGATACCAAGCCTTGTCTTCACAGTACCATGTAATAACAAATGTATGAAGGTGTGGGTTGGTGGTTGCTCAACCCACGTATGAAGAAGGACGTGCACAAATAGTTAAAAGGATGTAGAAAGTATTACGAAGATGAGAGAGAAGTGAACTTTAATAAAGACAAAACATAAATATAACAATAAACAACAATGAACATTAATATTTCTAAAAGAATTAGCGCGCGCGATGTGACTGTTCTTCCGTGCAGTCTGTCCGCCAGTAGGAGGGTGAGAGTGCGCGAGCGCCGTTCCCACGATCGGTGGGCGCGCGGGGGGTGGCAGTCATCTGTCGGCGGTCCATAAACATAAGTTTTAATTTTATTACGCAGCTATGCTTCTGCCTATGCTTGAATCTGTAATTCCTTGAAACGTTTTAAAGGCTCGGGAAAGGATTCGTGAAAAAGTAAAGGGCCTCAATTATCAGAACTGTTTGTAAAAGAGTAGTTTGCAAGTTACGTTGGCAAAGATAAGGATGTCATGTTTATTTTTGAATAAACTCTCTAAAAAAAACACACACACACACACAAATGGTAATTGAACAACTGATCGTAATGTATGAGGTTGCTAGTATTTTATATATTTGTTGCTGGAAGTACAATTCTTATGAGTGGGAAGTAAGTTTGACGCGTAAACGATTGTGTTCTCTCTTTTGTAACGGAATTAATATTTTCTTGTGAAGTAAAGTATTTAAAAAAGTTTTAAAGCAATTATGGCTTAGCGGTAAACATGTTTGGACACTGCGTTCGATCGATGTAAGGATCTTTCCGTGAAGGAAAACATTGTAATAGAAATAACAAGGTTGTAAAGATTTCTTTATGATCGCCTGACTACTTATAGCTCTCAAGTTGATGAATTAATACCAAACTCTGTGGTGTCTTCCGCTAATTATACTTGAGGGTTACTCCCCATTTTAGGTTTAGCGTGTTTAGGGTTTTGGACCACGGCATTACTTAACATCAGATGAGATTGTAATCAAACGTTAAAACTTATGAAGTATAAGAAAAAGTTATAATATAACAAAGAATTGAATTGATTCCTTTCGTAGTAAATAAATTATTTAAAAAATCTCCTCAGGTTTTAACTCTCCAAGTCAACAAGGTTCATAAAACGAACTATCTACATTTTTAAATTCTCATTATATTTCGACCAAGTTGAAACCCATTAAGCTTTCATCCTATGCGATGAAAGTTTATTGTTTACGAGCGTTTTGAGCCCGTGAAATTGATTACGAAAAAATCCAAACGGGGCCCCGAAACCCTGCGTATTGTGCCGGGAAATTGAATTTTTAAAAGCCGCACCAGCCTTTTATGTCAGCCTAGTTTTATTTGTAAAACATTGCTCTAATAATTTAGAGCGTGCGACGGCCGGACTTATCGGATAAAAGTCGGAAAAACGTCTGTCCGTATACGTCACATGCGCTTTTGCCTACAAATATGGCGGTGTTCTCTATTTATTTTAACCGCAAACGTTACGGTATATTTTGATAAACTTCTTTATATTGTGTAGTGCGCGTAAAAATAAAAATCAGAGAGACTTGCTAAAACATAATTACCCTACACTCAGACTTACAACTTACAATGCTATGTTCGCCGTCTCTTTGAAGATTTCTTCCTTTTGTTTTTGTTCGTATACGTTCCGATGTCCATGATAGAACTTTACTTGTTTGTACCGCGTCTGTAAAGAAGGGTGGAAATATCTTGAAAGGTGACGTAATTACTCGAACGATTCAACAAAGTTCGAAACAGGCTATTTTTAGAATTCTGTTGTATTTCGTAACCAGTGGTCGATGAGTCATTTTTTGCTTATTACTTTCGCATACAGGATGTAACAGTACGTACATTATGACTTCGTATATTATAATTTTAAAAGTATATAGTGACATTTATTTTAAGTTTAATAGTATTTCTCTTTTATTTTTGTAATGTATATATAAAAATAAAATCGAAGTGTTTTTTAGTCGTTCTAACTAGTTTCTGATAAACAGATGAACTGATTTTGATGATACTTTTGCTGTTAGATTAATGACTTCTCAATATACTGTTAAGGCTACACATTATCACGAATTTTCATGGGGAATAAGCAGTAATCATAAAATTAAACCGAGGTAACCTAAAATCGGCAAAGAAGTTATAAGAGTTATTTACATATTTATGATTAATAAGAAAAAAATAAAAGACATCCCAGCAAGCACCACTTTGTATTAAAGCCTGTAATTACTCTTATGTAGAAGAAAAGTATTAAGCAATTGTGTGATGATTCGTGAAATCCATAATTCTGTTATTTTTATAGACTACACGATGCGATGCTAGAACGATGATGGCTCAGTTGGTTGTGTGTACGGACACCGCGTCGAAAGACGTAGGTTCGAATCCTAGCAACTGAGTCGGAGTTTTCGGTGAAGGAAAACATCGCGATGAAACTATAGCATGATGGTAGGAATTTTTCTAAGTCCGCCTGGCTAGGGTAGCTAATTGAAGGTGGTAAGCTTAAGTGGTGGTAAGTATTGAAAATCTGTCGTCAAGTACCTGTTGGTGTGTTCCGGCAGCTGCACTTGAGAGCCAGTCTCCCGCTAGGCTTTGCGTAACTACCATATTAGACCATATCATCATTTAACATCAGATGAGATTGTCGTCAAAAGCTAGCCTATATAGTATAAAAAAAACGATGGTGATCTTAAATATTTTTCAACAAATCGGATATTCTAATTATGTGTGCCTTCCCTGTAACTCTATAGTCTATAGTTATACTAATTGAATTCGAATTATCAAATAATGGCTATTTTTTCTATTTAAATGTTAATTGTATAGGAGATGGACATTTAATAAAATGTAGTTGTGATGCAAATCTTTAATATTATTCTTTAGTATTGTAGTTTATTTTTACAATGTGGAAGTAAAAATAGAATAACGCCATTGTAGTTTTAAAATATGGTGATAACAAGTCGGTTGTCATAGTGACCGTGTATATTTATGATTAAATCGATAACATTATCCATTAATTTAACAGGAATAAGCTTAAAATAAATAAACACTTTGATAAATGTAACGACAGTAACAAATAACTATACAAGTACCTTACAGTATATTCAATGTATTTGGAATAACCACAGGCCGCATATAATATTTTTTAGAATCTCCATTTCACTACCAAAAAGTTTCGTGTTCAATAATTTATCGATACATCCCAGTTTTTAAAGCGACGCGATAGTAAAAAAAAAATGTTTTGCAGTTAGGTATATTTTAAATCGCCCGACAGCCGGGTGTTCGGATAAAAGGCGAAAATATCTATGCATCCAACACGCGCCCTGTGTACGCTATGCTGTGGCGTGTTTTATTTGTGACCACGTATGCTGTGGCCGAATGGAGTCTGCGGATAACGAGATTCCTTTGTCGCTGCTTAAAAAATTCTACAATTTAATAACATGTGTTCTTATGTAAAATCACATAACATATAAAACAAAAAAAAACAAGAGAATAAACAACTCATTAAAACAGCGGTTTAGGACAGGACAATTAAAGCAGAATTAAACCGTTGAAATATACTTAAAAAAAAACATGCTTTGATATTTTAATTTTGCATATTATACTCAATTATCTATATAAATTTAATATTTGTATATAAAATAGCAAAGATAAAACAGTTCACTACCTTTATCTGTTTTGTTTTTAATCAATTTTCTTTATTATTTCCATATATTTACATACTAAATTATTATATTAATTTTAAGTCCGTGGATAAATTAGATGCCGTTTACATCACAAGAAATTTACTTTATATTTATACTGATATGAAAATGAAATTGGCCCTCTTTCACAAAATTCCAAAATACTCACATTTATATACCTTACCGCTTGAAGAGTTCCTCTCTTTAGTTTCTCTTCACGTACACTCTGATGTGCAAAATCGTCCCCCCGGGCGGACTGCGGCACGTTGACGTCATTACTCGAACGAGTCGACAAAGTTCGAGGCAGGCAATTCTTAGAACCCCATTATAACATTGTTTCTACGATAGATGAGTCATTCGCTATTTGTAACAACTATTTTATATACAGGCTATAACAATATTATTGACTCTTATAACAAATTTTATTACAATCCATATAGTCGTACAAGCCTGATTAAAATAAACGTTCCACAAATGTACACTGACAGATTAATAGAAATATTAGATTGATTCGATTAACTAATACTTTAAAACGATTTTTATATTAACCACTTCCTCATGTTAATCTAGAATATATGTATTTGCCTTATCATTTAGTCTAATGACTCATTATCTGATAACAATTACAATGTTTTGTTTCAGGTGAAGTTATATATATATAAAATGATAGAGGTCTACAATTGAGAGGGCATCATGCAAAAACTACTGGATAGATTTTGATCAAATTTTCGTTTTAGCTCTTAGGTACTTTATCCTATTATAACTATTATAACAATAATTACGATAATTACATTTAGTATAAAATTATTTAAGTTTTAAGCTACTACAATTTTTAGAAGCATTACGCGTTCAGTGATGCATTTTTTTGCAGTGAAGAAATGGCGCAAATGGTGTTACGCGCGTGCACAGGAGAGGGGTGCTTCACCGAAAGCACCGAATTAACTCCAAGGACTCACACCTACGTCAATCGTATGGTTTCCGATACACTATCAACTAAGACGTCATTGCTTCGGGCACTGTGACGCCCTTGTTCTTATCGCAATACGTCTGAATGCCTAAGGCCAATAGCTCACTCTCTCTTGATATTTGTATCAGGTCCAAAATAGTCACTTCTTGTTCTATTACTGTAATAACATTTATTTTTTATTAGAAATCAATTATACTTCACACGTAAACAGAATAAAAACTATTCTGGAATAAATATGGTAGATTATTGGTCAGTCACCGTTCACATAGGAGTAGTTGCTGTGGAAAAGTGGAAAATTACACGTGACCGTTGACTTGTGAAAACTTTTAACCATTTCAACCGTGCCGGGTCACAATTGACGCTAACAAAGTTAGTTACCATTTGTTTTCGATAATCGCTTTCTATTGTAATACTATACTTTACTCGTAGTTTCATTTGTGTTGATTTAGATTTCACCTCTACTTCAGAAGTAGTACATTTTTTTCTGTAACCCTGACAATGTGTTTGCAAAATTTCATAATAATTAGGTCAGTAGTATTAGTTAGGATTCATTTTAGTAAGCCGATATAAGTATTTTGCAAGATTTAGAGGTTTATAATCAGATTTTTTTAACTGAAACTGCCTGAAGCAGGGTGTGAGAGGGCCAAGATGCATTCCTGTTACGATTTAAAACACCATATATCATAATAACTCATCATCATCTCCTTCTCCTTATCCCCACCCAAGTAGGATCGGCATAACATATTTTTCATGTTGTGATGTATGATTTAGCTTCATCTGTACGATCGGCCGTCTGTTTAACATCAACCCTCTTTGGAATTCTTGTGTAGTATTTGTCCCATATACATATATATATATATATGGGACAAATATGTAACTGTTGATTTCTCATCATTTACTACGATGATGTGGGTTGAAAAGATGTTATCTTAATTGATTCCTCCAGGTAGAAAGTTTTACTCGGAAACTTTTTTTTTTGCTTACATACAGGCTGACATTATGTAACATCTCTATACAGAGTTATGAAAGTATTTCATGTGACATTAATGGAAAAGATCGCTGTTACATTCTGGCATTATATTGCGGTATTCTGTCGATGTCTAGTTTTGTAGTTTCTGTATGAGCGGCACTACCGTCCGGTTTCAAAAAGCAAGTGGTTCAAGCTGTATGGTTTGCTTGCTATATTGTCATTTTTGGGTAACAAAAAACTAGCAAACATTAGATTGCTATATCATAATAACTATGAATTGTAATTTTCATACCCTATATAAATAAAAATAGGATTTACCGAATGTATGTAAGCGCATCACCTCGAAACGGTAGCATCTATTCGACTAATTGCTTTCTTGTAGACAACAAAATTGTAATTGTCAGGACAATGTTTTTACAGAAGAAAATGCTTAAAAATCGTAGAGAAAATGGCAAATTTGGTTAAAAAAGTGAGTTAGTGAGCCATATTGACAAATGAGAGAGACGAATATTTCCAAATATAGTGACAGAAATATCAGAGTGGTAATGTTTAAATGTTCGTCGTTGTATCGTATTGTAAAAGGAAGATATGGTCTCCTTTTTTCGTCAAGTACAATCGCACGAATCCAGGGATAGGTAACTAGTATGAAAAAAGTATCCCTCTAAAAACCTAAAAAAAAATTGGAAAACGTATATTCACCGTGAGTTTCTATCGAGAACCGAAAGTAATGTATCAATTCATTCGAAATTGTTTTGGACCAGTGAATGCAGTAACGAGAGGTATTGGAATTTATTCCAAAAAATATCGGAATTTTCCTAATACCCAGGTTTTGTATGTTTTCACCAAAACGCGTTTTTCACCAATTGCGATCATGCTCGTATAGTGTACAAGAAAAAATGTAATTGAAATCATTAGTAATTTTATCATTAGAATTTATGTCTTAACTAAAAAAAAAAACTTATCTCCTTAATAATATTATAAATGAGACATTGTGTTTGCTCTTTTTTTTTTTTACTTTATAGGTAAGCGTTTTGACCACAATCTCATCTGATGTTAAATGATGATGTGGTCTAAGATGGTAAGTCACGCTTTATCTAGAGGGAGACTGGCTCTCAAATGCAGCTGCCGGAACACACCAACAGGTGCTTGGCGATAGATTTTCAACTTGGAGGTGCTAACTAGCCATAGAAAAAACCCTACCATCGTGCTATGGTTTATCACTATGTTTTCCTTTACCGAAAGCTCCGACTCAGTTGCTTGGATTCGAACCTACATCCTTCGACGCTGTGTCCGAATACACTACCAAATGAGCAATCATCGCTCGGTACGCTTTCAAGCCTTAACTACTGATTCGACCATCATAAAATTTGAACACCATGTCAGCGGTACAGAAACATTTCATACATTTCATTTAGAAAATAATGTACTGTTCCCGAGAGATAGGTCATATCTACATAAACAAGAACTATGCTGCGGGCAAAAGCTACTATATAATTATTCTACATACCTTTGCCTATAAGTAATATAATTGTTTGAATATATAAACATTTACACGGACCCTTAAGACAATTATTGATTTATTACATAGAGAAAATTTTGGAGTGTGTGACAAACTCCCGGTAAACTGAAGGGTGCTTTAATGAATCCATTCACGGGATGTTTTATTTTATATTACTAAATAATAAATAGCTATAATGTCAACTGTATAGTAGTTATGTCGCTGCATGTTATATCTATGGTGATGTCTATGAAGAAATTGAAGAAAGAATTGCGCATTAGTCGTTTTCTATAGTATTAAGGTTTGTATAATCTGCATCAGGAAGAAAATACTATCTAATAATAATCATAATCATCTATGAGCTTCAGTTCTTGCAGTAGTGCTGGCACTGATGCGTTTCGTTCGGTCAGTGAGAGCGCCGGAGGCCCACATATATTAAAAGGCCGGCAACGCACTTGCGACTCCCTTGGTGTTGCTAGTGTCTATGGACGGCGGTGATCACTTACCATCAGGTGTCCCACCTGTTCGTTTGCCCCCTATAATATATATATAAATTATTTCATATAAATATCAATAATTATAAAGCTTTACGACTTTGTTGGTTTAGTCAAGAACAATAAAAACGATTAATATTTAATTTCGGTAAACTATTGATTGATAACAATTAATAACAATATGGTGGTTCTAATGGAATCAATTAATCATGGACTAGCTCAAAGAACCAAAAAAAAAATACAATAGACTTTTCAAAATAGCCTATCCTAGATTTTGTCGAATCATTTTAATATTGATGGCAGTCTTCTAGAGTCTTCCACCCTCCTTTCTTGAAAGGTATATGAACGTCTGTAAATGTAAGCTACGTTGGGACCGAGTGTAGAAAGTCCGCGGAAGCTGTGAAGGCCTGTCAGGTCGACAGCGTAGTGTGTGTGTGTACTTATGACTGCAGGAAAGAACTGAAAACTTCTTTATGAAAAGTACAACAAAAAGCCAACGTCACGCGGTGTTCCCGGGCGGTAACCCATCCACATCCAAGTACTGACCTCGCCCGACTTTACTTAACTTCGGTAATCGGACAAGAACCGGTATTTTCAACACTCTACCCGACACAGTGTTAACCCCCACCACTGTTCGTCACGCAAAAATGTTGCGGATCAGAATTTCATAGTTCACTTCAAAAGCCTGAGCTCTGTGTTGGAAATTGAAGCAAATATGAAGAGAGGCAAAAGGAATATATCTTCAATAGCACAGCGACCACAGCATTATGAAGCGTAAGAGTATAAGTTTAGTGCCATTGTATGAGTCTTTTTATTTTGTCTATAATAATGTCTTCATTACCCGCGAACCGCACTAGAAGTAAAGCCATAGGATAATATAAGATCAATTATTATTAACCCACAATAAAGTTTTCTTTCCGAATAGCTTATTTAATAGCATAAAAATATTACTATCGTATTTACACCGTACACTTTCCACGGTGGAAGTATGATAAATAAAATTGTATATATTCTGTAGAACGTTCGTTCCATGGGGAGCTTTAGCGGGTTGTTCTCGAAACAACTGGAATAATGTTTGCCAAAGAAAGTAAACATCTTAGAACGTAAACACTTCGGTGATGTCATTTTGTTTGTAAAATCGTTCATTTACTAGTGAATTACGAAGGGCAGCGCCGGAGGATCCAAAAAAAAAAACCAAATTACTTTAACTTAATTTATTACAAAATAAATCTAAAACTAATAATATATGAATGCTACCGATGCTAGGTTAACTCTGACAAATGATAATTTGGTTTAATAATTTACACCAAAGTAAATGTGGGAACGGAGGAACCAGGTTGCTGAACGTTTCCAATGAAATTGCTGGCTCGATGCCTCGTGGACCTGGCGTACCGTGGAACGTCACTCTTGGTCAGCACTTATGGTGTGTTGCGATGGCGTAACAAGTGTAAAAGTAAACATAATTATTAACATTGTGATGTTATATTTTAAAGGTTGTAGGTGGTAGAGCTACGCTGAAGCTATTACTGGTTTCAGCATGAATGGGTCGGCTCGCCCGGGGTAGTACCACCCTCTCACAGAAAACCGACGTGAAGTAACAGTGCTTGCACTGTTGCGTTTCGTTCGGCCAGTGAGAGCGCCGGAGGCCCACATATATTAAAAGGCCGGCAATGCACTTGCGACTCCCCTGGTGTTGCTAGTGTCTATGGACGGTGGTGATCACTTACCATCAGGTGACCCACCTGTTCGTTTGCCCCCTATAATATATTAAAAAAAAAAGTCATCATTTTTGTAACTATGTATGTAAAATAGAATTAAAAGCTGTTGATTTCTTTAAATAAATAAAATAAAATAATGTTATTGTTTTTTATTAATGAAATTATGATTCTTAAAAAAAGTCGTTTGTGTGAAATTAGTAACGAAATTATTTTTTTAATCCCAATATGCCAAAAAATTTATCGGATAGTAAAGTAATGCTTACATTGTTTGAACATTTTCGACGGCAATTTATTAAGTTTATTGCATCGGCGCTAAGATATATATATTTTTATTATGTAAACACAGTTAACCTTATTAGAAGACTAGCTGATATCCGTTCGCTTCGCTGTGTATTAAATAAAAATTAAATTAAAAAAGGCAAAGAGTCAATGGAATTTAAAGAATCTAAATTAGTCTAGAACAATCTATGAAGAAATCCGCAATTTAATAGTCATACTCATATACCGATAACAAATTTTAACGTGAATAAGCCTTAAAGAAACTGTATTTTAGAATATTTGCTAAACATTGGTACCAAAAATCCATGTAAACATGCGAAAAAGCAATATAAATAAAATTGCTATCGCTATTTTAATAAAATTTTAATAGTCAATTATAAACTTTATTACGATTCGTATTTAAAAAAATATATTCCCTTGAAAATATCGTTTTCCTCGAGTGATTTTAGTGGGAAAAAATGTTAGAAAGGGAAAAACATTACCAGGCTTATATTAGGGATGCAAAATCGACGCCGATATCAAAGCTCCTGATTGGCTCGTTAATTTGAAATAATGTTTCGCCTAAACGATGATACATTCATTGGTTGTAAGTAATGATGTAATCGGTTATTCATTTACATTTCTTAAAAATTGTGGATTTTGTTTAGCTTTTACTCGCAGTTTCATTCGTCTTAATGTAGCTTTGTTCTGCTCCTCGGGAATAATACATTTTTTGACGTAATAACGTCTTATAAATTGATAAACGCCGACTGCACGCTCGAAAAAGTATGTCACATTGTCACGTTCCGCCTGAGCCGAGCGTGCAAGCGAGAGTGCGGAATTAGTGATAGAGAGGCATGATCAGCCTTTGCCTTTGGCTTGTGGTGCATCTATGTCTCTTCCACTCCATCGGCCAATGCGTCCGAGTAGAAGATAAACAGCGGCAGCACACAACCTACACGTGAACAGTTTGGTCAAATGTGTGAAGTGACAAGTTAATGTGGTTTCCATTGTTTATTACAACAACAATTACGGCAAAAAATATGCAATTTTTCATCAATGTTTTCTTATGACGATATCACAAAAAATTATCATCCGTAAACTGACTTTACAGACAACCATTTTTTTTTTATAAAACGTACCGTATATCCTATTCTGTACCCCTGGCAATGTGTGTGTAAAAGTTCATGAGGATCGGTATAGTAATAAAATCATGAAAGCGTATCAAACAAGCAAACAAACTCTCTTTCGAATTTATAATATTAGTAAGGACCAATAAGGATTCTGATACTGATAATTAAAATTTATTCATAAGTTATAGACTCATCATCTTCTTACGCTTATCCCAGCTCAGCAGGGTCGGCACAACATGTTTTCCTTTTCCACTCTCTCCTGTCAAATGTCGTCTCAGTATTCACACAATCCAAATATATGTCCATTTTCATACTTAAAACAATTCTAGTTACATGGCTTTCATCTTTCCTCATGACATGCCCATACTTACCACTTATTAATCCTCAACTTCTCTGTCACTGGTACTATTTTCAAACTTCCTCTTATATACTAATTATTAATCCTATCGATTCTTGTTACCACGTATTCATCTCTGCCACGTGTAGTTAGTTATTCTCTCATCTGCCTCTTTCGTAGCCCAGCACTCGGATACACACAGCGTTACTGAAGTTATGAACTACTTTAAGATAAATAAAGCTCGTTAAGATGTGTTCAATTATTTATTAATTAATCAATATTTATAATATTTTATTTATAACTTTACTTAAATTGTTATAAAAAATTTACATAGATTCTTATTTTGCTATACAAAAAATCTAGGACGTGTATTCTGTTGTCATTTTTCTTCTATACTAAGCCCTTCCAATAGACTGGTTGTTTTGTAGTTGATGCTGAACTTAGAAAATTAGGAGACAGATCTGTAAGTTATTCAACCTTATTTTGATAAGGAACAGTATAGATTTTACAATTTGCTTATTTCCTAACAAATTTTCTAAACAGGCTAAAGGAGTTGTGACACTGGTTTTGAATTACACTTATTTTTCATATCTCTTCTTTATACGGGCTAAAAGTTTTAACAGCAATATTAAAGCGAGTTTGGTAACAAGCTTAAAGACAATTATACTATAAAATACAATTCAATATATTATAAATTGAAACGAACAATTATTTATATCTTGTATCTCGGATAGGAGTCTAACGATTTCAATCAAATTTTATACTTCGATAACGTATTTTTTTTGCAAGTTTGTTATATAGGTGTAGCTTCTCAAAACATACAATTTTTCATAAAAAAATATTCAGTGCCATATAACGCCATCTATTGAATTTCTGTGCTACTTGTATGGAAGATAACTTACTGGTACCTCAAACTTTTGCGAGATGGCACCATATGTCATTATCCGATTATAAATATGTTTAGCTTAAATTCCATAACCACGAACCAATATCAACCAAACGAATCTCGGACGCTACTAATGTAGTTAAAAGACGCCGATATTTTTTTAAAGATCGTCACATATAATAATGATCTCGTATCTATTTTAATTTCGCACAGTATATAACTTGTACTAACAACTCTTATCATGGCAACGTGATAATTTTGTTCGAAGAAATATTTTAAATTTTACGCCATTACTTAATAATGTAAAGCCAACATTATAGCGAATACGACGGAATAAACAAGAAACATAAGTTTGTCTATTATCATTGCCAGTTCTGTTTTATCATCGTTATTGTTGTTGTCTCTTTCCATCTCGACAACACCGCTTTCTCGGGGTAATATCTCTCCTAGATCTTCGTCCTCTTGCGTGGTATAGCCACCATTTATTGAAACCTGAACATAAAAAGGATTTTGTTATTATTATACGAGAATTTCCTTCAAAGTTTTCTATATCCTTTTAGTACTAGTAAATGGATGTTTATTACTTTTTCACATAAAAAAAACGACTGAACGGATTTCGATGAAAACTGTACCCCAGAATAACATATAGGCTATTTTATTTAAATTAGCCGAAATATAAAGTATCATTTAAGTATAAAAGTGTCATGCCATCTAAGGGCTACCTAAACGTGTGTAGTCCTAAACTTTTACAGCTACGAGAAAATGGAATATGGTCCGTCATGTACAAAGATGCAAACCCAGACGAAGTCACGAACGACCGCTCGTTTATAATTAGAAGGTAATCGTTGGCCCTACGTTTTATATAAGAGCAATTTAAGAAATGAGAGATAAAGTAGTGGTTTGAAATTTATTAACTCATATGAAGCGTATAGAATCTTAATTGTCCAAAATATATAGCACGAGTAATTATTAATTTTGTACTTTTTAATTACGAGTTTTGTAATTTTATTTTAAATTCAGCACTTTGACAATATTTATCAATTTATATAAATAGCTAGTGAAGCAAATTTTGACTGATATTAGTGTTAAGGTGGTTAATAAATCAAAAAGGTCTTTTGAAAAATTATGTAAACAAGAAAAAACAAAGCCAACAAAAAAAATTATAAAAAAAAATCAAAACGTAATAAAACCTGTCTCGTACATTAATAGAGAAAGTTAAAAAAGGAATAATATTGATACTTACCGTAAGGGGAGGCAAACAAAACATAGTCCTCAAGATACTCGATGTCAATATAACCCTCATGGTTACGGTCTTGCAAAGTTTTCCCATAGCAGCAGACATCAAAGCCACGTGTATAAATAACGCTAATAGAATTCCACCCAGCACCGTTATGTAGAGAATTACTGAAAATTTCGGTCATTGTTTATTATAAATGGACGAATGGGTTGGATCATTATCTGTGAGATATAAATTGGATGGCTAGTCATCATCACCCTTATCCAACCGAAGTAGTATCAGCACAATATGCTTTCCACTTTCCCTCTCTCCGGCATTTGTTACATACCTTCTATACACATCCTATTATACTTCACACAGACTATCTATATCTTCTTCCTTTACTTATATATTCGTTCACTGTCATATGTATTATATTTTTAGTCATATGATTTTCATCTCTCTTCGAGAGATTCCTACACAATCTTAAACTATTAACTTCTCTGGCACTGGTGCTATCTTCAGACTTCCTCTGATATACTACTCATTCTCAATCTTATCCATTCTTGTTACACCACACATCCATCTTAACATTCGCATTTCTGTCACATGTAATCTTTTCTCATCCGTCTCTTCCGCAGCCCAGCTCTCGGATCCATATAACACGACATATTTGCTATTGTGAAAGATAATTAGGGATTTATTGTTTG
Source organism: Antheraea assamensis (assembly GCA_035772565.1). Lineage (NCBI taxonomy): Eukaryota > Metazoa > Arthropoda > Insecta > Lepidoptera > Saturniidae > Antheraea > Antheraea assamensis. Next base: position 719,443 of record JAQQSE010000108.1, read on the forward strand.
TAATAGCCTAAAATTAATGAGGACCACCACCACAACGTAATCACCAGATTACACCCACAATTTTCATGCTTTCTTAAATCCTTTATCATGTGCAAGGAGATAAGTAAAAAGTGAATCATATTCTTCTGATTTTTCATATGAGAATAGATCAAAGAAAATTCTGAAGAACTATAACCTAACCTAAAAAAATATTTCCAAGTAGCATATTTCGATCAACTTAATTTGTAAATGTTCATGTTTCTTTTATATTACAAAAGCATATACTTACAGATAGAGGTAACCGTGTGTGTGGGTATCAAAGAATCAATGAAGCACGCGCCCGTACAAATGAATACGACGCAGCCTGCATAGAACCAAATCCGATACATTGTCAAAGGCTCGCTCCAGAACGACATCAAAACGAATAGAGTTAGAACTGAAAATAGAAACATAATGAAAATATTTTAGTCACTTAAAGCGTTGACAAAGTGTAAGTTGCTAGTCCTTAAATACTGAAGAGAACTTGTGGAGAGGATATGTCTATTTAAATTAGTGAATGAAATCTTGAATGTACGACATTTAGCAGAAGCGATTATTACGTTACCTTCTATAAACCACAATTTGTAACTCATCAATTGAACGACCCAGTAAATAGTTTAATGAGACAGTATAACTTTGAATGTAAATGCGCAATAAATAAGGGTTATATTTTCTTCGAAATGTTTTAAGACTATTAACGATACATATGCTCTTGACAAATAAAAAGGGAAATGAATTCAAATTCGAAATGTATTTATTAATATATATTACATTTAACACATAGCTTTGCAATTACTTCTAAACTAGGCACGGCCTGTATCTTGGTAGCCAGGAGTAGTCCGGTGAAAATATAAAGGCCTTGCTAAGTCAACAGTGTAGACTGTTCGAAAAAAAAAATGGTAGCCTGGATAGGATTGAATAGACTGTTTTCAATAAACACCTTTTTCGTTTTCCGCCAATAATTTAATTTAATCTATGTATATATACGAGTATATTAAAGAATAATTAACTTGACTCTGGCTGACATATTAATGCACAACACAAATTACCGGATCACCACTTTTACATATGGAATTCGTTTTATTACGTACTGGAATGAAATTTTGAATACAGGCTCCTTTTACACTGTAGGTAAACGCAAAAGGATGGATTTTTAGATTTCAACCCTTAAGGTGGTGAAAAAATTGGTGAAAGTTTGAATACAAATCGAACATTCTTTTTAATCAGTCAGTTACTCTTGTACGAGTATATATACTTAGAATAAACAGTTGAAAATAATCAGTGCATAGAAAATTCGTGCGAAGTCGTGGAAAATAGCGATTATTATTTATAGTGTCTTAATATTTTTCGCATTAATTTTTAATTAGAATCATATTTAATAAAAAAAATAATGCTATGCCTTATTTTAAATTAAATAATAACGTCTTGATGCAGTCTCTGTTGGTAACCTAAATAAATACAACAGACCGAACCTTTTAATAACCGTCTGTAGCTAAACTTACCCAATAGTGGCGTGTAAAAGACAATATTGTACGATGTAGCCCGTCTCTTTATGTCCAAGGAAATAATGAGTCTATCGCTTTGACGTGTTTGATTATCTTCTACAATAAACACTTCACTCCATAGCTCTGTCTCTACAACTGTCCTCTTCAGCTGATACTTGCCATTGGTTCTCTATGTACTGGCCTGTAAACTAAAATAGAAACTAGTTCCTACTAACAGATCAGTTTAAAAACCCTCTATACTTATTTTTTAAATGTATCCGAAGAAACTTACCATCTTCGTTCTATTGTCACTACTGCTTAAGATTTCTAAATTAATTTTCTCGTGGGCCTTCCCAAGGTTCTATTATGATAAAGCAATTGTATTCATCTCGAGGCCATCTGGAATATGACACGTTTAGACTCATAAGCGAAATTATATTGCGCGAAAATATGAAAAATAATATAGAGAATATATTGTTCAGAGAGTTCATCATATCACATCAGCCTGTGAGAGACATACTGGAGAGCCATAGGCCCCGGTAGTACTACAAAAACATTTCTCAGATTCAGATTTCCTTACGATGTTACCTTTCACCGTCAGCCATAACAGCGTTAAAATTTTAACTTTGTAAAAAATGTACGCGAATTGCGAAAAATTTATTAGAGCATGTCGATTTTTCTACCCTACCGACATCGAATTGAACCCTCGACCATCACGACTTAAGAGAAAATGAATTATACGTATTCACATTCATTGAAATAACAAAATGAACAAAAATTAGTATCACAATTATCAGAAATTTAATTACAAAGGTCCAAATTTATGGAATTAATTGCAATTCGTATAACAGATTTACAATCATCAGGCATTACAATCTATAGAAAGGATGTACATTATAGAATTAAAAAAAGAAAAGTTAACGCTTACTTGTTCGCATTTTTATAATCATTTGTACATAAGCTATTCACTTTGACTTGGAATTGAAAAGTGGCTTCACCGCTGTACACCATGTTAATGAGATCTGGATTTCTTACGTCGAATACACCGAAATCATGTGAACTGTTAAAATATAAAGGAACTGTCATAATAAGTTTCATACGTGCAATGTGTGGTCCAGGTATACGCAGGAATAGAACACTCGGCACATACAGTAAACTAATGCGCTTAGGATGTTGCTGGTACATACTGCTTCGTTTTTTATATAGCGCGCATCACGTATACTCGTCGAAGCTAGAGTGGATGACTTTCCGCCATCGTCCGTAAGTGTTTTACCTCTATAATGACGCGGTTCAAGGGTTGCACATATAACATTCTGGGTGTGCTAGCTTGCAAGTTGGATACACCCTATATTATCGACTGGGTACCATTGTAACTCTAAATGTACGTCGAGCGTGTATGTTGATAATTAAATAATACTATATGTATTCCTTGACAGAGACATCACTCTTGGGTCCTCCTCATACATTGGGTAGATTCCTAGCGGCGGTGATCACTTAAAATCAGGTGACCCACCTGTTCGTTTGCCTCCTATATTATAAAAAAAAAAAAACTACAAACATTGAAGTCCGTCTCCTAATACTATTAACATTTTGGTGACCCCGACGTGATCTGAACAAGCGATCTTCCTATTTATCTGCGTGGAGCCGTGATCTAATGTCTCAACGTGACGACCTGATCTGATGCCATGTTCCGACGATAATGAAGATTATTGCTGCTTGCAATGACATTCTAGAATACTCACAAGGGAAGTACGCCCAAATTTAAAATACTCTTTTATATGCTGAACTTTAGCGTTTGGACGATTATGAATTTCATGACTGCATCTTTTTCTACTAGTTAATTTATATTGTATACAGGAGTCGGACACTATAATTACAACATCGTTAACCTCGTTCTAATACGATTATTGACTGCAAGCAAAGTTCTAAGATCTTTGAATCCTAGATTGTCTTCTTGCTGTAAAAAAGCAAGCAATCTACAAAAGCTTTGCTTCATTATAGTCAGTAATACGTTCTAAAATATATATATATTTAATCTATGTAAATTACATTCTGCAGCACACTTGTGGACGGACTATCTACTTGGATTCCATCGAGTTCTACTGCTGCTGGTTTAGCTAATAACCTCAATTACCACTCCGCTTCATCGCGAGGACATCGCCTTCGATTCATGCGGACAGCTGGTGTATAGCATACGGCACTAGTTTTGGTTTGGAATTTTATTTATTTTACGCAAAACTCTTCAATTCATTCTTACATTATATTCATAGCAAATTACCACTGAAGTCTTTCTTCATTATCTTTATGTAAGTGTGTATGCTTACAACAAAATGTCTGAAGAGTTGAAGATACTAGTACGCCAACGTGGTGCAATTAAAGCTAGAGAATAACATTATTTGAAAAATATATTGAATCTATAAAAGTTATCCCATCAAGCAACTTTACAAAACAATCTCTTGGTGAACTTCAATTGATATCAAATCGTTTTCAAGATTATTTGGCGAATTTGACACAATTTAAAATAAAATTGAGATCTTATGTAGTGACAACTTAAATGAACAGATTATAGAACGAGAAAAGGTAGAAGATTTATTTGTTACGTTAATTTCGCTGTCGCAATCAATAATTGAGTCCTATCAACTACCTATAAATGCAAATTCTGCATCACTAAAAAGCGGAGACTCCGTTACCTCTTCACAACATGTCAATTGCAATATAAAATTGCCAACCATTCAGTTACCTATTTTTGATGGCAATTATTTAAAGTGGATGGAATTTCGTGATACTTTTGACTCATTAATAAACGATAATAATTGTATTCCTACTATTAATAAATTTCATTACTTGCGATCGTCTTTAGAGGGTGGAGCCGCAGTAGTTATAAAATCAATAGAATTTACATCAAATAATTATAAAGTAACTTGGGAACTCTTATGCGAACGGTATAATAATGACAGAATCTTAATAAATAACCACATCAAGTCAATGTTTAACTTTGAACTTATAACAAAGGAATCCTACAAATGTATAAGATATATGATTGATAATTATTCCAAAAAATTGCGTGCTTTAAGCACACTCAAAGAGCCCACACAATATTGGCACACTTTAGTTATTTATATGATGTCTTCAAAAATTGATAATGTCACTAGTAGAATGTGGGAAGAACACAAAAATAATCTAAAGACATCACCGCAACTTATAATTTCTTCAAGTTTTTGCGTAATCGTGCTCACGTTTCGGAAACAATACAACAAAGCACACAAAGCGGTGAAAAACATTCATACAACAAAAACAATTTGAACAAACCCGTCATGCCACTACTTACTTCTACAAATAAAGTTTCATATAATAAAATTACTTGTACATTTTGCAAACAAAACCATTTCAATCATGAATGTACGAAATTTAAAGAACTGCCAGTTGAGAGAAAGCAAAGTGAAGTTGCTAAATATAATCTATGCAAAAATTGTCTACGCCCTGGCCACCATTACTCTCGCTGCCGTTTAGGTTCATGTAAAGTTTGCAAGGAAAAACATAACACTTTACTGCATAAAAATACAAATTATTAACACTACGCAACTCAATAATTGTGATAACAACGATAGTCATCAAGTTACAACCACTTCGGTATCCTTAACATCAATCACACCATCTCAAGTGCTTCTTTGTACCGCAGAAGTGGAGATAGTTAATACAATTAACAACAAAACTTTCCGTGCAAAGGCATTATTAGATAGTGGAAGTCAGTCCTCTTTTATTACAGAAGATTTAAAACAAAAATTGAATCTTAATACTTACCAAAGGAATCCAGTATCAATATCTGGAATTAACGATTCTAAATCTAGTACTACAGAAATATGTAATATGCGAATAAGATCTTGTGTTAATTCCTATACAGCAAACGTGTCATGCCTCGTTATTCCTAAGATCACTTCACTATTGCCTAGCGTTAAAATTGATATCTCACAATTCAAAATACCTAATGATATACAACTAGCGGTTCCTACTTTCTTCCGGCCATCCGAAATACAAATATTATTAGGAGAAGATGTTTTTTGGAACATAGTAAATTCGAAGCAAATTAAATTAGGGCGAAACAAACCCACACTACAAGACTCAAAGTTGGGTTGGCTAGTAGCATGCCCAACCGGCGGTAGGCGCGGTACCATCACCCATTGTCATTTCTCTAAAGATATTCATGAGTCATTAAAAACATTTTGGAAAATTGACGATATTCCATCACACCATAAAATGTATAATATGGAAAAAGAATTTTACGAAAGTCATTTTATTGATACAACTGAACGTTTATCTAATGGGAAAAATCTAATAGTAGATTTCAAATATCGCTTCTTAAACGGTTTATACAATATAGCTAAAAGGTCATTTTAAAAGTATTAATGCTAATTTAATAAAACTTATAGTGGGCGACTTGCCCGCATTTCGTATTACCTCCGGTTTCATCCTTTAAAAATCTATGGCATTAACTTTGTGTGCCTTTTTATTCTCCAATATTATATCCATATATCCAATATGATATTACATTATATATATTTACCTGTTTCTCGGCAAAGACTTTACACCTTGAAGTTGTAAGTAACATTAACACAATCAAATTTAACATGCGTTTACGTAGATTCATTGTCCGTCGTAGTAAACCACATAGTGTATACTGTGATAAGAATATAAAAATTGTAGGTGTTAAGAATGAATTGAACAGAATGCATAAAACTTGTAAGCGACAGATCACGCAGTTTGCATGTGACCAAAGTATTGTCTTTCATTTTTCACCAGCATATGCACCTAATTTCGGTGGAATCTGGGAGGCTGCTGTATAATCTGTCAAATATCATTTAAAACGAATCGCAGGTAATACAAACTTAACTTTCGACGAGTTAACCGCACTATTTACGCAGATAGAGGCAGTCATGAATTCACGTTCTTTAACACCTCTGTCAGCTGTTCCTTCGGGTTTAAACCCACTAACACCAGGGCACTTCCTTATTGGGCGTTCATTGACGTCATTACCTTCTCCTGTCACTGAGAAAGTTACTCTCAATCGTTACGAGCGAATACAACGTTTGCAACAACACTTTTGATCACGATGGACAAAGGATTACCTCAGTAATCTCCAGCAATGAGTCAAATGTAAGATTACTCAAGGAAAATTAAAGATTGATGACATTGTTCTAGTTATTGACGGCCAACTACCACCCATGAAATGGCGACTAGCGCGAGTAGTCCAATTGTACTCGGTTAACGACGGGAGTTTCAAGAGTTGCCGATTTGAAAACTACAAACGGCATAATCAAGAGAGCAATTTGCCAAATGAATAAGCCGCCGTGGATTCCAAGCGCTTTCTCCAAGCTTATGAGTTTTGTTGTCCTTGAATTGCCGCCCGGAGCAGGTACCCGGTTTGTTGAAAATTACTTGTTAATGTAAAAAATTAACTTAAATTACATTAGATAACTCTTAACTAGGGCTTTGTTATTGGTTTGGAGCGTGGAGTATGACTAGAATAATATGACTGTATTTTAGTATGGTAAAATCCAGGTGTGCCTTTTATATTCACTGTTCTTATCCGACTATGATTGTCACAGGGAAAGATAACCGTTATATGGCCATACATCCGTTAGCGCGCAACGCATCACAAAGTCTGTCAATAAATCATGTGTATACGTTAGATAAAATTTACTTGATAATTGTGGTAATGGTTTCTATCGTTAAATTCATGTCCCTTTATTGGCAAGGATAATGCATTCAAGTACTAGATGCAATGTGTTTGGCACCTTACATTACTTTAAATTCAGGTCCCTTTATTGGCAAGGATAATGCATTCAAGTACTAGATGCAATGTGTTTGGCACCTTACATTACTTTAAATTCAGGTCCCTTTATTGGCAAGGATAATGCATTCAAGTACTAGATGCAATGTGTTTGGTGCCTTACGGATATTGGGGTGGTCCACGCTAAATCAGATGGTTTAGATTTTTGTTTTTTGTAGTTCCCCAATTTCGTGATATTTTCTTCAGTTTTAAAATCAATTTGAAATTCAAAATGTGGAAATAAATAGTGGTAATAGAGATTCCATTACCGAATCGGGCTTAAACATTCGGGACTGGATAGAAGTTTAAAATACAAAACAAAATTTAAAAACCGAAGAGTATATTCATTTTTTAAAACTCTATTTAAAGCTTAAAACTCAAAAACCTTTATAAAAATGTTTGAAACTTTTTTTATTGATTTTCTTCTATAAAGGTCATGGGTAAACAAAAAAAAAAGATGAAATTTAGACTATCTTTCAGAAAGTTATGTCCAAAAAATTAAAAAATAAAAGTACTTTTTAACGAGTATAACAAAAAATCTCCAAGTTTACCAGGAGGGCTATTTCGAAGGGTACTAAAACCTATCACAAAATTAAGGAAATGGAGAAAAATATTTTTTTCAAACCGTCCGATTTGGCGTGGTCCTGCCCCATTATTTTTCACTTCTTCTATGGCAGTAGACTGACAATCGTAATTAATCACGCCTTGATTACTGAATCGAATATCGTGAAATTTTGTATACAAATTGTATTAGAAGTACAGCAAATAACATAGTATATCCTTCAGCGTGAGAAAAAGTAATAAATAATTCTCAGACATACTCCACATCGAAGAGCGTATACTAGTAGTATTCTAAGGCTGAGTTGCACTAAAATCGTGGTTATTGTAATTGTTAAAGTTAACTTTAACAATGACAAGAGTTGCTAACAGTTACATTTGCCAAAACGAGTTGCACCATCAAACATTTTGTAATTGTTAAAGTTATTAGGGTGGCCACTTCAATAAGCCAATTAGTCCCTAAAATCGAAAAGGTTAACATTTTTTACTTGGCAGGACTTAGTTATAACTGTCACTATTGTTATTCTGTGACTGTCAACAGATGTTCATTGCGCGCAAATATCAAATTGGTACAATTATTTTCTTCTGTTATTTACTTTATATCTATTTCTGTGAAGTTGTATATTGGAATTTTTGATATCAACATATTTTTATCAATGGCTAATACCGAGAAAATTAATACCATATTGGTTACCACATTCGAGAACAGTATAAAGTAAGTAGTATTGAATTTATTCAAATCTATAATAATATTTGAAAATTTCATATAAATTGTTTTTATTTTCTTTTTCTTTGTGTGTTGTTAGTGTGTGTGTTCTTAGAAAAAATGTTTTCTTTCTAAGACGCAAATTATTTTCAAATATACTGATTTTGTCATCGGAAGAATTATTTTCAGTTTCCCACAGGATTTCTCTTAGTAACGACATCATATTATACAGTTTTTTTTGTGACCTTGACAACCGATTCACAAATTGACATTAACAATAACACTAACCGGCCAACATGGAGCGGTTATAGTTAACGTTAAATCGTGACGTAATTTTAACCATTGTCAATTGGTGCAACCTATTTTTTGCCTAACAATAACTTTAACCGAATTTTTTACTTTAACATTAACTGGTGCAACTGAGCCTAAGAGAACGTTGTCCTTGTGATACCTATTTAGTAAAGCTTCTAATTACTTGCTATAAGTGAATGTAATACTAACTTGAGAACGTAAAATGTTGGTTTCCATATTTGCCCTTGACGAAATTTGAGACTGGTGGTTCCGTTGAATTTGCTCGGATCCCAAGCCATACTGTTGTCAGTCCAGCTCTGTAAACAATATCTTAAATGCTTTTAATATAAGTTCATAGAAATTCTTTTATTACGATTGCAGATTAGTACAAGTTATAATCATCTGGATGAATTTGAAGAGTATGTTTAGTTTAAGTTAATATTCAGTTGATGTATATATTTTGTTATAGAACTAGTTGTCCACTACGATTTCGCGCTGTCCTAGTGAAGAGAATTGGATTAAATCTTCCTTTTACACTACGACCATCTAATGAAATGAAATGTCAAACAACTGAACGTTAATCTGTTAATCCTGTCAATATTTTTGAAGGTTTTCCTACCGTTTTCTGTCTCACTCACTCAATAGCTTTTTATGTAAAGAATTTTTTACCCAGATTTTAAACATTTCGTTTCATACAAACTTTGCCCTGACAATTACAAATACAATAAACAAAGGATTAGACAAATCGATGCAACCGTTCTGAAGTGATGCTCTTACATGCATACGCCAATCAAATTTTATGTATATTGATTGTAGTAAACAATTTTGAAAGATTTCAAATTCTAAAACGTCATAACTTATAGTTAAATATTTCGATTCGTTTCTTTGAAGATAACGCATTAAAATATTTTTTAAGAATTTACATTAAAACACATTATTGTTACTACGTGTTAGTAATAAACTAAGTACGATATTTCTTTTCGACGTGATAACGTCTTATGAATCTTATAAATCGATGAACGCCGGCATCACATACGAAAAAGAATGACGCATTGTCACGTTCCACTTGAGCCGAGTGTGTAAGCGAGAGCGCGGAACAAGCTATAGAGAGGCGCGATCGGCCTAAGCGTTCGGCTTGTGACGCATCTATCTCTCTTCCACTCCATCAGCAGATGCGTCCGAGTAGAAGAGAGACAACGGCAGTACACAACCTACACGTGAACTGTTTATAAAGTGAAGTGAATAGTTAATGTGATTTCCATTGTTTATTACAATAACAATTGAGTCAAAATGTATGCAATTTTCATCAATGTTTCCTTATGACGTTATTACGCAAAATTATCGTCCGTAAACCGACTTTACAGACAACCAATTTTTTTATATCTATCAAAATTTGTAAGGTGGAAAGACATAAAATGCTCGTATGTCTAGTCGCTTTTATCGCTAACGAGTGTCGTAGCTGGCCTTCACCCCCGAATCAGAATTTCTTGGGGTGATGTCTGGAATTTCATACCGTTGAATATATCGTGCATTCTATAACATGTGAGTTAGGAATCATTAAGATCTACGGATACTTTATCATCATATTCTAATTTTGTATTTATTTAGAGGGCATTGTTTCAATTGTGGGGCACATTTAAGAATTTTTATACCAATCTGAGACTCGTGTGTCATTGATACGACGGTAGATACAGTTCTGATTCTAAGCATATATATATATAGTTGCATATGTTATCAGTTAATCTTCAGATCCAACTCATTTTCTAGACTAGCCCATTTTTCTCTAAATATTTGTAAACACGCATGAAATTAAATAAAAATAAAAAATGTTTTCAAAAATTACCGTAACTACGGACATTCTTGTGGTAAGTTTGGATTCAAAGGAGTCAAGTTGCACATTTGTGATGGTAACCAAAATTTTAACGGCCATCACCGGGCTCGGCGGTATTGAAGGTAAACGGCCCATTAACAGGGTCCGTTTCAAGGTATCAGAATTAGTCATCTTGGGTTGCTCTGGTTCAGAGTCTAGTGAATTTGCTGTAAAGTGAAACATGTTTTTACTCACAATGCCTCCATTTGATGACAGGCATTAATAGTGTTGCCAATTAAAATCAAATAATTTAACTACTAACTATACACGAATTGCGTTGAATTCTAGTTTGTAGATATAGTGTAAATATGCCTGTGCTCTTAAATATTCATTTAGTTTTGATAGACACTTAGAGTTAAATTTTAAATGTATGATAATATATCTAGAAAACACATCTCATTTGCTAAAACTTATATAGAAGCGATGTCGGCGTTAGGCGGAAAACACGTCGTTGGACGTAGGTTCAAATTCTCGCAAATGAGCCGAAACTTTCGATGAAGAAAAACATCGTGGTGAAACCAAAGCTTTGTGGTGGGGTAGGGTAAGCCATTCTGGCCGGATACCATCCTCAAGTTGAATATGTCATCAGGCAATGGTGTATTACGACGCTCTACAAGAGGGTCAGTCTCTCTATATTTATTGTGTTGACCATCCTGAACTACGTCGTCATTTAACATCTGGTCACAAGTTAAGCTTATGGAGTATAATAAAATGGAAATATTGTATCTTGTAGTCAGATGTAAAATACACATATACATTCGTGGTCACACATGCATTTTTCACGAATTCATATATGTGTATGAAATGGATAGATAGATTAGCTAGCTTAGTCAGATCGGGAAAGTCGGCGACAGCTCAAGCCGAGGTGCACCGAGTGCCCTTGAGGTGATCGCCTAAAACAAATCGGGTGAGTGCCCTAAGCGCTTCCCTTAGTAGTCCGGTGGAACTGTAAAGGCCTTTTTGGCTAGCAGTGAAGGCCAGTTCAAAAAAAAAAAAAAAGGAAATTTTGTATCTTTTCAAGTATCACAGGTGTAAGGAATGTGTGGAGTAGATATATGTGATTCAATTAATAATTCCTACTGCATTAATTATTATTACCCTAATGGAAAAAAGTAAAATGCACCATTTATAAAATTGACTAAATTTTCAAATGGCGACTTTATTTATTTTTCTCAATATCTTTACTAATAGTATGAAAGTTACCTTCTATAATTTGTTACAGAAGTAAAGATATGTATGCATTTTATAAAATTGCCGATTGGCCGATTGGCCTCATTGATTTTACTTATATTAAAACAATCATGTGCACTGCTGCTTAGATAAAAAAAATAGAACAAGCAGATATGCAAATAGTACTTATTAAAAAAATACACTGTAACGAATTTTCATATAATTATTTCTATTTATTTTCTTATAACATCTTAATTACCTTCAGTAGATTCAGTGCCGGGTATAGGACAGTCGTATAAAAATTTTGCTTCCACTCCATTCCATGCTGCGAAGCTGAAATACTTTATCGACAAGGGAAACATGTCATTGAAAGAAATCAAAGGTAAAATATCGCCTTCCTTTCCAAATTCTATAATGCCGTCTGTAAATCAAAACTGATTATTGATATTATTGTTTACAAAAGTAATAAAAAAATGATTTTGAAAATGAAAAACTAAGTTCCTTAACCATCGAGTCTTTACATAACAGTTTAATGATGTATATTGATATGTCTGAGTAGGTAATTATGTGGGCTCTATAATTCTATTTTAAGAACCTAGTTTACTAGACTCTAGTAAACATCAATGCTAATCGTCAAAATTATTGTAATTTTTTTGACACACAGTATACAAATTAAAACTATCAAGTGGATTAGACAATCGTTTTAAATTACTTTTAATTGAAACAATAGTTAACGGAGTAGAGGTATCTGTAAGAATGAGTTTAGGTTAATATGGTTTATCACCAACAAAATACCAATTGCTGATCGCTATCAGCTTTAACTTAACTAATCAGATTAAGAAAGAAGAGAAAGAAAAAACGAAAATACATTTATTTTAGCAAATACGCGGACAATACAATAGTGAAAAAAAACTGAGTTAGAAAGATACGTATAATTTAAATTCAATAAAAAAATAACTTTACAAGATATTAAATTATGCCATGGCATTGCTACATGGCGCACAATTCAATTCAGCGTGAGCTGGCTACCACTATAGTACGTGACCCCAAAGCTGATATTCAATTGTGGCCACGTGGGGTTTAAATCTATGTTCATTAACTAATGTTTATAATAAGTTTATAATAAATAAATGCATATGCATATAAGAAGATATATAATAAACACGGTAATAAATAAGTATTAAAAAGATAAGTCATATGAATTAAATATTAAAAAAGGTATTATAGTCGAGACGTTGAAATTATAGTTTTCGAAACACACCTGGGAATCGAATAAATACATTCTTAATTTACTTTTGTATGTAATTAAGCTAATCGCAGATCGTATTGTCAGTGGTATTTTGTTCCAGCACTTACTGGCAATTACGAACGATAATTGATTTTTGCACTAAAAAATATATCACTTCAACACAAGATTGCTTCGCTCCAAATTTGTAAGTTGTCGTAGTTCATAGCAGATATTTTTATTTATTTTACCTTGTAGTATAGTAAAACACAATAGTAGTGTTTTACTCTCTATATTAATATAATTCCAATCAATTGACGAATTGACAATAAGTAATATCAATATTTTTAACTACTGATCGAAGTAATTCAATAATGGACTAATATCGACAAGTTCCTCGTAGTAATAATTGAGAAAATTTCCTAACATTTAAGCAATATATATGAGAAACAAGAAGATACAAAATATACATACCAACAGAAATTTTTATATAGAAACCTCTTATTTCAATAGTGGAGAGTACGTCAGGCGTTTTGACGGAGCTCTTGGCATTTCTCCTCAAATTCCGTCGCAGTTCCGTGAACCTGTTGCCGCCACCTCCGACAACTAAGGCGAAATTTTGTTACAGTTATTCGATTAACCTAACTCGGTATATTGTGTAACTTTGTATATACCTTGTTCCAATACCGGAGCTCGTTTATTGAAAGGTAAGCTCGGACAATATCGGTAATTTTATCAGAGTTAAATTGTAAGTCAATTTTACAAAATTTATAATATAAATTGGTAAATATTATTAAGGTTAGTTAAGTTACAATGTCTATGTATTTTCAATTCTCAAATAAATCTTAGGTCACTTCAGTTTTTTACATTACTTTAATAATGCGGTCGTTGATTTGGGAAATCATATTCTAAGTCTACGCACGGAATTGTCTCTCGAATGCAGCAATAAGAAGCGTTAGACGTGTTAGAAGCATTGTAATCGATTTTAACTCGAGTATGATTTCTGGTCTCGTGTTAATAAGAAATAGACTAGATATTAAGGTATCACCGACCTTCGTTTAATCTAATATTTCAGAATTAGTGTAAAATTTAGGATACATTTTCATAAAACCATTGTGTTTTTTTTCGATAATATCGACAATATATTTGTATCTAAAAAGCATAAAGGTACAGGTTAGTGCTAATATGTCCTGACCTACGCCATTATTCTTCTATAGAACAGATCTATTATTTTAAACATACTTACCTATTTCATAGACTGAATCACTAGCAGTCGGGTTGGCAACCTCCGAGAGTAAAATGTGTCCGTTACTCGACGCCTGTATAGCTATGTGCATTTCATAGGCAGTGTGGGGATCTGAAGTTAGCATTGACCGGTCTTTATCGTCCACGCGATAGAATGTTTCATAACTGTAACCGTGCCTGGAAATGTGTTCCTTACAGTTCATGGCCACTGAAAAAATACGCGTGAATGAAAAATAACAAAGAGAGATCTTTTCTAAAATTAGCATGGGTAAGTTCGTGCCTGGAAATGTGTTCCTTACAGTTCATGGCTACTGAAAAAATACGCGTGAATGGATAATAACAAAGAGGGATATTTTCTAAAACTAGCATAGGTAAGTGATAGCGCTCTACCTTACAGCAAATACAGTATAATCCAAAAATAATGGCGACCAACAAAAGATAAACGATAGATAGAGTTTTTTCTAAGCCTTACCACCACGCAATTACACTTATTATATCTGAACTCAAGATTATGCCCATAATAAAATTTTTGTTGTAGATGAGCATCGGTTGGACTTCGAAACCCTTTATATAAAATCAAAAAATTAATATAGAATACAATGTAATGCGATTACGTGGTAGCTAGCCAGGCTGAAAATATTCTACGACCATGCAAATAGGTGTTCTTATGTCGATCATAGTAAGGCTGCAGTGGCAACTTAACATCAAGTAGACTTTTAGACTGTTTATGGCACATAGGTATAAGTACTGGGTAATATCTACAGAATTTATTATCCATTCATTTTTTTATGTACATAAAATGTTCTGCTTTCATAAAGTGCTTAATTACTCTGTTAATTTATGGGTGGTAGCACACGACGTTTATGTCCAGCTGGATCGCGACCAGTGTATAGTGTCATATTTAAGTTGCCCTTGTTTGCCGGCGTCAGCCGATATATCTTCAGTAATCAATCGGAACGGCACATATCTCACTGGATTCCCAGCATCGTGCATTTAAAATCTTCACAGAGGCTCTCTTTTGTTTTTTTCAGGGCGGTATGACAAAGCATTACATTGTATGAATTGGTAAATATCTAATTTGTCTCCATACTTTTTGGACTGCCTTGTAATTACCATGATGGGAAACGTCGTGGTGAGACAAAAGCATGTCGGTAGGAATTTTTCTAAACCTGTCTGGCTGGTTACAATACTCGAGCCTGTCTGGCTGGTTACAAAACTCGGGTTGTAAATCTACCTTTAGGTTTAGCGCCTTTATCATCTTAGACCACATCGTCATTAACCATCAGATAACACTATAGTCAAATGTTATAATTTTTTTTTTTTTTTTTTTATATTATAGGGGGCAAACGAACAGGTGGGTCACCTGATGGTAAGTAATCACCACCGTCCATAGACATTAGCAACACCAGGGGAGTCGCAAGTGCGTTGCCGGCCTTTTAATATATGTGGGTCTCTGGCGCTCTCACTGACCGAACGAAACGCAACAGTACAAGCACTGTTACTTCACGTCGGTTTTCTGTGAGAAGGTGGTACTACCCCGGGCGAGCTGACCCATTCATGCTGAAACCTACCGTAACCGTAGCTCTACCACCTACAAAAGTATACTTTGCCCTACGCCCATCAAAAATACCATGTACCCAGCCATTTTTAAATTATCATAAACCAAACGTGATGAAATAACGTGTCATAACTATAATCGAGATTGGATCTACCGTCAGTTTTA
The DNA here is from genome assembly GCA_035772565.1 of Antheraea assamensis. Classification (NCBI taxonomy): domain Eukaryota; kingdom Metazoa; phylum Arthropoda; class Insecta; order Lepidoptera; family Saturniidae; genus Antheraea; species Antheraea assamensis. Next base: position 735,560 of record JAQQSE010000108.1, read on the forward strand.
AATATTAAAATTGCTCATTTCAGAAGTTCGCTTCGAGTTCCCGATGAGTTTTCAAGTTTCGAGCTCAACTTAGACTGCTACAGTCGGTCGCATACTGTTCTATGTGATGGAAGATCATTTATTATTTTCGCTTACGACAGTGTATTAAAATGTCCCAAGTTTTTAATTTAATACGCTGTTCTGTCAAATACATCTTTCTATATTGTTAATTAAGGATAAATAATGTACGGACTGACCGATTTATTTTTGGCAAATATTGCAGAAATTTTCGCTTTTACTAAGTCGTTAGTTTTTGTTATTAAAATAACAGGCAGCACATCTATAGTAATCCTATAATAAAAAGGTAGGACAATCCTAATATTTATTTAGTAATATCTATCTATATATATAAAATAATGTCGGGTTTGTTCAAACACTTGTAACTCAGAAACACCTGTACCTATTTTCTTCATATTTGACATTTTAGATTTGTCTTCACCCCGAATAGCAGAATACATATACATATAAAAAAATACATATATAATTTCTATCTATCACTTCTTCTATATATATAAAATAAAGTCGGTTTAGTTCATCATAGCAGAACAACTATGAAAATGTCAAAATGGCATATATCACAAGGTGATACACTGAAGATAATATATCAGAAAGCGACCCATGCAGCAAAATACACAGCATCAACAAAGCGCATGTCTTGCTGATACTGCATTGAAATAATTGGTTTTTTTAATTTTGTTAAATTTTTGTTTACTTTATATAACTGGTAGCCGGCGCCGGCGGACGATGTCGTGCCCTGATAATAAAAAAATATATACTTATGTGCATGAAATGCTTAAGGCGGCTTGACTTTTTCCGATTCTTTCAACAATTATCGTTACATTTCAACCAATTTAGAAAAAATTCTTGACAAACTATATACCTAAACCTTCCCCGTGAATTACTCTATCTATTGATGAAGACCGCATTACAATTCGGTAAGTAGTTTTTGAGTTTATTGCGAACATCCAGACAGATATCCAGACGACTTTGTTTTATAATATGTATTGATTATCGTAACAAACTATTTAACTTGGTAAACTTTTAGTAATCGTTTTATATTGTTAATAAAATCATAAATTAAGTTTAGCTAAAAATTAACATGACATTTATTAACTGTTAGGTCGTATGAAGTTCGGCGGATCAACTAGTACATATATTAAAAACAAAAGAGCAAACCTTCCCTAAACAGTGTGAACATGAACTGAAATAAAATGACAATATTGAAGATCTCACTAATGTCTTCTATTTTGCTTACTCTTTCACTTTTCCGTGTTATTTTTCAAACAAACATACAGACAAACCTTGTCCTAATATAAACACAACAAAAAATGAATCAGCTGATTACAAGCTTATGACAATTGATTTTAATTTATTTAGATCGAATAGACGATTCTCGAAAATTAGTACATGCAAGTATCAATAGACTACAACCTCATTTAGAGCTGATTCTATAAAAATTTTAGATAACATGCGTGAAGAATGTTTGAATGAATGGATATATATTAGAATTTAACAATATATATTCCACGGTATATACTTACTTTTGTATGTATACACATTAGTAGAATTGCTATAAACTGCATTTACATAAATAAACAATACCGCACATAACAACCACCGCATTTTTCTCTATATTATTATACTATAAAACAATAAAAAAAAAGAATAAAAAATTACAAATTACAAATGTAAATGTCCGCTCATATCACAGTACGAACTGAAGCTAAAACTCGTGGGTGGCGTTAAAGCGTAAGTGGAGTAGGGTTGTCACCTAATTTCTTTTATAATACTTCATAAGTTTGACTACAACTCACATCTGATGTCAAATGACGATGTTGTACGAGGTGGCCAACACGCTAAGCCTAGATGGTCTAATTTTCCAGGGCGTCTACTGGTAGGTATCTGGTGACAGATTTCAACGTGAGAGCGGTAGTTAACCAGGCGGCCTTAGAAACAGCCTTGCTACCGCCACGCTATGATTTCTCAAAATATTTTCCTTTATTAAGCGTTCCGGCTTATTTAGAATTTCAACCTATATCGATGGTTTTTGAATACGCCATTATTATTGAGTCTTCATCGCTTCAAAATTTAGAGACATCAGATTTGTTTATTGCACGTCCAAGTGACAACACTCTACTTGGCGGTAAGCATAGTGCTATTCAAAATCAACGGTGATCACGGAGTCATCTGTAACACGTCAGTGGTCGTCGCCGTAATGTTGACCTGCATGCATCAATACAGCTTAGTGTACACTGTCTGATCTCGAAACATAATAAAGTAGGTGGTTGTGTACCCAGCTTGCCTCCCTATAAGGACGACGCCCAGCGAACACCTTTCGCTGGGCTGACCGCGGGGGCGACATGATGATAGCTTTGCATGATCCCTGGTCGCCCCAACCATTGCGGCGGCCGGTACACCGTGGGGTTTTAGTGAGTAAGAGTCTCACACTACCCACTCTCCCCCCCGAGAGGGTGGCGTGTCCATGATGGATTTCCCCACAACAACAAAAAAAGGTGTTCGGACACCAATCACATTAAAACCATTCAGTGAAACCTAGGTTGTTCGTCTTCTATTCCGTCATCGATGAATTATGTCAAACATGCGGACTACAAATCGCCAAACACGTTTGTTTTTTTCAGTGTCTTTTTGTTCTTATTACTAACTAACAGAATGGACCAACCCTATCGTTTAACCGGCAAGGATGACACAAAGTTGTGGTTTTTTGTATTTAAAATATTTTTATACGTATCACTATTATTTAAAGTAGCGGTTTTTAAACATTTAATGATAAGGGAATATTCGAGAAATTTCTATTTTATGAAAACATAATAACAAAGGAAAGTAAGTTTGCCTTTAATTATGATTTCAAAATCAAACGCATAGCAGTGGAAAATCATTTAACTGTTAAAATAATTCAATGCTTTCTTCGCACATAAATGCGGAAGTATCTACTACGTCTGTCTGTTTGTTACATTTTCGATACTCTACCTCTGAACTGATGACGATAATATTTATCACAGAAGTAGACCGGAACCTAGGGGCGGGCATGGGCTAATTTACATACCAAATATATCAAAATACATACAGACAATGTTACAGGAATAGCTAGTGCTAGATAGATAGCTAGCTAGTTTATTTCGGTGTCGGATAGACAGAATAGTTTCTGTTTTATCTGTGTGACGCAGTTCTAAAATCTGAATCCATTGGATTTACATAGTTCGATTCAAATTTCGAGCAATTTCATACCACTGACGGATTTGTCTCCATCCCTTCATCTCAGTTCTTTATAATACTAATGTAATATAATAAAATGCAGTAATCGTTGTGAATTTTGCTCAAGTCGAATTCCAAATATTCCTAAGTTTTCCCAAAATAAATGTATATAGAATAATCAGTCATCGTAATATTGCAATTGATACAAGACATTATAGTAGGTATATGGAGTTTAACTTGGATTCTAGTGGTTGATTGGTGGAGAAAAACATCTCTTTTGGTAGCAAACATGTATGCATCGCCCCTGAAGTGAAGTGGTTAATGCACCCTATAGTCCTAAAGATAGTCATAATATATGGGTATTTCTGTGGACTGGGTTGCTACGCTTTGTGTACCAAATGTATTTAATTTGATAAGTATAATACTGTATCGGACTAAATAGCCTTCCAATTACCTCATTATATATGACCATTTTTTTGTAGATAAATAAGTATAGTAAGTTATCCGTAATAGATAGATATATACCATTGCAGACTTATTTGTAGATCTATAATAGAGAAATATCTCACTATGCGTTGTTTTGTTATATCTTAAAAGAATTAGGCAGCGTTTTCGATGAAAACTCCCAGGCGGTTTTACTTTTTCCAACACTTCCAACAATTATCGTTACATTTCAACCAATTAACACAAAACATTGATAAATTATGTACCTAAAGCTTCCTCATGTATTATTCTATGTATCGGCGAAGACCGCATTACAATCCGTTCAGTAGTTTTCGAGTATATTACGAACATACAAGCACGCAGACAGACAGACGCGACGGACAACTTTGTTTTATAATATGTAGTGATAATATGTACTACGAGTATATATAATCCTTTCAAATTGAAGAAAAATATTATAAATGTGTACTAAAAATGTTTAGTTAGTTGATATGTAACGAGTGTGTACACTCACATAAATACATATCATCGACTGTAACACTGCAATCAAAAGGAAGCTCTCGTATCAAAGCGGACGAACGATAAGCGGCGCTTGTTATAACCAACTATTAATGTCATTCTGATATATATTTTTTTTATAAATACAATTATCTTTCATTATCCGTTCTATTATTACAATCATGCATCATATTCTATATTATATACTTCATAGGTTTTATATATATGTCCACCATGTCACCTGATGTGACCACCATATCCTAGATGTTCACGTTAAAACTAGTGGTAGAGAGGTTCTCAAGTATGTAGCTGCTGGAACTCACCATCAGAAAGATCTAGAAAAGCCCTACTACCATCATGCTATGGTTTCATCACGATGTTTTCCTTCATCGAATGCTCCGGTTCAATCGCAAGAATTCGAACTTGCGTCTCGGTTGGCGCGGTGTCCGAAGACGATAAACGCTGGACAATCATCGTCTCAATACTGTATTCTGTTCGAAATGAATAGAACCAATACAAAAGTGAAATTAATTTATGAAATAAAAAATCATAGACTAAATAACTTTGTGTCTATGATTGCTCTTTATGTAATACCCATCAATATCCAGTAATCAATTGCGATGCTCTGTATATGTAGTTTACAGTATTACAGTGTCTCTCTTTTGCGTTTTCGCGTCTTGGAATCATCTGTCAGTATGTAGCTGCCTGTAGCTGAATGTCAGAGTGTTGATAGATTGTACATATCTCTGTGGTCACTGCCGATATTGGACTGCACTGTACTTGCAATCACACTAGTGCTGTTCCATTACTTTTTCCGGGCCACAATAAAAATGTATATATATATATATATATATAATATGATAGAGGTCTGTCGTTATGCGCGCATCACTCGAAAACGGATAGATTTCGATCAAGCTTTAGTTTCAGTTTTTACATAATTGGTAGATATCTATAAACAAAAACGGTGTTAGCTTCATTTAAAATAAAGTTCTGAAACTTAAAAAAAAAACTACGAATTTTATAAGCACTACGCGTCCAGCACTGTATGTTTTCTTGCCATGGACAAGTCGGGCCAACAGATGTGATACTTAATTTTATTCTATTTATTAATATATTTATTTAATATATTATTTTCTTTTTAATTTAGTTTTATATTTAGGAGCTTTGATTCTATTGAAAATATCAGCCCCATTGTTCCTTATTCTTTCAAGCTCATTACTGCAGTCGCATGATGAGATATCATTACCAAATCATACATATACTTTGTTTCATCCGAACACGTTTCTGCCGAAATATTTCAATATATTGTTGACACAATAAAAACGCAGACAAACTCGTGCGTATCAGTTAGTTAAGAATAAAGAAGTCGTATAATGATTAGGAGTGTAAAAAAGACAGATTCTTTTGTTATGAAGTAGTAAAAACATATGTCAAATTTGTTATCCGAAGTTCTGTAAGTTATTAAGTAATTTAACATAACATTAAACAGAAGTGGCATAGGGAATTACCATTAAATGGCGATAATAAAGCACTGGAACACTTCCAAAGAGGACTCGGATACGCGGAGATTCGAAATGATCTGGCGGAATGCAAATATACTGCTGGTAACGCGCTTTCCATCTTACTTGCTAGAAAGACATTTATATCATACGATTATTATTAATTTTTTAGTGAAAGAGCTAAGAATACTTTTTATTAGAACACGCTAATCTTTGGAATTATCACTCATATTTGTAAAATTGTATAGTTTATTTTTTGAGTAAATTTTAAAAGTACTAGCTGTGCCCGCGACTATCATTCGTAGTTAAAATTACAATAACTTTTAATAGAGTAAACCGGTTTTAATGAAACAAATATTAAACGGTGCTCCGGAATAAGCTTGATGATTTTCTTGCTGCTGTTTTATCAGAAACTTAGTGCTTTGCCAGTGATGCCTGTTCCAATAAACAGATAGACATTTCTAAAAATGTTTGAAATGTATTCTATTACTTATTCCAAGGCACCTGCAACAATTTTTTTCTCAAAAATCAAAAAAGTACAGACACGTCAAATTTACATTCTTATTATATGTATAGATTAGCTTTTGTTCGCATTTCATTTATTCCTCGCAAACTATTTTTTTTTCTGAGTTAAAGGTGCTCTATATGCTTTTCTTAATATACAGTAAAATTTCATCATGATCAGTTGGCTAACCAATTGGTTTATCCTAAACTAATTTAGGAGTGAAAGCGTAACAAACAAACTCTCATTCCTATTTATAATATTAGTAAGGATGTAACATCACGTTACGGCCCTTAAGAGCGGAGTGATTACTGTAAAATATGTAAATTAGAAAAGTACGCTAAAAGAGATAAAAGTGTTGGTCGTGTCACGTGGCGCGACATATCAGGGGCTATAGTTATCTGATGGAAACTGATTATTACCTGGAAGGGTTAAACTGTGAATACCTGTGTTGTCATTAATGATGAAACATGAAGGAGATGACAGATAAGTGTAAATAATACCCGTAAAATAAGTATAGTTACAATGACAACACTCCACCGCTCTTTCTCTCTCCGACTACGCCAATGTGCAGTGCAATAATATCTTTTGTCTTATTACTATTACACGGATATTTTTTATTTATTTCGGCAGTAATAAAAAAATCAAGAATCTATAAAAAAAACTACGACTTACACTCAACAATACTATAAAATCGTGTGGTCGTGTCGTTAACTGTAATAAGGTTAGTACAATTTGGAATTCAATCAGCTTTTTCTCAGTATCTACACGGCTCGGTGGAAACAGTGTGTAAATTTATTCCCTTTTTATAAATGTTATTATTTTGTACTCGAGCACTTTTATCGATAACTTTGTATTGAACAACTTTTAATACTGATTGATAGCTTTTCAGATTAAATAATATTTGTTCATTCGCAGCTACAATTAACATGAACAGAAGTGAAATTAAATAGTTGCTATATGCTTAAGATGTAATTAATCTATGACAATATTAATATTAATATTAATGGGTTAGTAAAAGCTTAATAGTTGTATATTTAGCTTAAAATGCTTCTTAAGCCGTTAGATTTGATATAGTTAATATTGAAATAGAGAAATCGACAATGATTTTACACGAGTGTACAAACATAGAAAGTGGGACCAGATCAGTACTACGACCGAATTATGAAATAAAATGGCAACCGAACAACAATCTGTCAATTCTGTCAATATTATAATGAAATATCCATACTGTCTTCTGTGTCATTCACTCACTCACTATTTATATGAAGTTTTTTTTCAATAACGTTTTCGAGGGGAGTCCGATTCGAGCCGCGGTCGGGGACGCACGTGCGCTCTCTCGCAGCTCTAACGGTCCGTTCGGTTCGCCGCGCTCGGCTTTCTTCGGTCATTTCCGGCTCGCCGCGCTCGCCTACCTGCGCTACCTGCGCACCAGGTGTTGGCATTTCTACGAATTCGTCGCTGCCCGACCCGCATTGTTGCCGAGTGAATCATAGTCCGGTACTATTGTGTTCGAGCCTGAGAATTTCGAAGAGAGAAAACATCTGCTGCGAAGCCGCACTTTTAGTGCAAATATAAAACCGCACTTTTCGGTGCGACATCCCGCGCTGTCAATCGAAGACCACGCTTAGTGGCTACTCACGGGAATACGTGTCACGGTGCCAACGAGTGAGTAGAGCGCCCTGTCCGCTCGCCGGTTGCCCCGAGGCAAACGGTAAAGGCAGTTGGGCCTGGGTTGTCTGGCCTTGGCGAGTGCGCCTAGTCAGGTCCAGGTATCGCCCTCCCACCCTCCTATTCCCTCATTCCATCCCCGGGTGTCTGTTTGGGCGTAGCCCGGTTTACCGGTCTGCGTTCTCTGCCCTGGGCTTGATAGGGCCTCCCCCTAGGCTTTGTAGGTTCTTCTCTATGTGGCATTGCACTTCGCCCACAGCTCTTTTGGTCCGGACTCGGGATAGTCCCGTAAATTTAATTTTGGCGTGCCCCCTTGCCCTTCAGGCAGGGAGGTTTAATTATGTCCTCCCCCGCCCCCCTCGCAGGCCCCGGGATGGCCAATATAGAAGACAGAGTTTATTGGTTAGAAGCAATAATCAGGCGCGTCCAACGTAGTGCCCCGCAGCTATTAGTTGAGCCGGTTAGTATAGACGAATTATCGCCCCGCGTAGCGACCGCGAACTCTTTCGCCGCGCTAGACTCGCCTAGTTCGCCGGAAAACCCACTAGATAGAATTAGTTTAGTAGCACCTATTCCATGCTCGGAGGCCGGCTCTGACATGGAACTAGATAATATTAGTTCCGCGCCAGCTAACGACGGCTTCACCGTCGTAAATAGAAAACGCGTCCGCACGCCGCCCATTGCCGCCGCGTCGCGCGCCTCTGATTCTGAGTCAGGCTCCGGTCGCCCGGCTCAGAAAACATTAAAAGTAGATGGCGCCCGGGTGCCCGCGAAATCAGCCGCGATCGCAGCCAATCGAACGCCTCGCTCGGGCAACGCTAGCCCCGCCCCCTCCCAAGCCGACGCTACGGGTCCCGTAGCCGAGGCTAAGAAGCCCCGCCCCCCGCCCCCCGTTACCATTCAGGACAAGGCCTCCTGGCTCGCGATTTCGACCTATATGAATGGGTCGGGTATCCGTTACACCTCAGCCCTGAATACCGCTCAAGGTATTCAGGTCAAAGTCCCCACCTCCATCGACCACCGCAAGCTGACCTCTCACCTCCGAGAGAGGAAGCTTAATTATTTCACTTACGCGCTCGAAGAAGAGCGCCTTCTCCGAGCCGTACTCAGGCGCGTCCCGGTGGAGTTGTCCACCGAGGAAATCTCAGACTCCCTTAAGGAGCAAAATTTCCCAGTGCGGGAGGTACACCGGATGTACCACCCCCGCACCAAAGCTCCCTACCCTATGGCTCTGGTCATCCTTGACCGTTCCGTAGAAGGCAAGGCCATTTTCGGCCTCACCACGGTCTGCGGCCTCACCGGTATCACCGCCGAACCGCCGCGCAAGACTCATACCCCGTCTCAGTGTCATAACTGTCAGAGTTATGGCCACACAGCCAGAGGCTGTCATCTCCGTCCCAGGTGCGTCAAGTGCCTCGGTGACCATCCCACGAAGGAGTGCGCTCGCACTCCCGACACTCCCGAGCCTCCCAGCTGCGTTCTGTGCGGTAACGCGGGCCACCCTGCGAGTTATCGCGGGTGTCCCCGCGCGCCCCGCCCGCAACGCCCACGCCAGGCGAGACAAGCCCGTAGGGCTCCTGCTGTCTCTGCCCGCCCTCCGCCTCCACCTCTTATGTCCGTTGAGACCTTCCCGGGCCTCCCGGGCTCCTCCCGTACCCCGGTAACTCCGGCCCCGATGCCGTGCGTGGCACCTTCTGTGCCGCAAGCCCCCCAGTCCTGGCGGGCCCCTGTCGCCCCCTGGGCTCCTAGACCTCAACCTCTGGCTTCCAAGCCTCAGGCGCAGCCCCAGCCTCAGCCTCAAAGAGCGTTGCCCGCTCAGCCCTCTCATGCTTTTTCATTCTCTCTCTCGGGCATCGATTGGCTGTCTCAAGTCTTACTCGAGCACGACATTAGCGAAATAGTCGCATTCAATAAAATTTTAAATAGTAATAGGGACATCGGTCTTTTGAATGCGGTCTCTGCATTCCCAAACGTTGCCGCGACGATACAACGCCTCGCCCGCGCCGCAGTAAATAACAATAAATAGTATTCACACCGCCGAGTAAAATTAAACCGCGCGCTCTTTGTCTTTCGTTTTTTAACGCGAGAAATCTCCGTACGCAACGCGACTTAGTAGCCGACTACTTACACGATAGGCAGATAGATATATTGTTAGTACAGGAAACGCTCCTTAAGCCGAAAATGAATAATCCGCGTATCGCGAATTATGATATTATCAGAAACGACCGTGTCGCCCGCGGGGGCGGCACTTTGATTTATTTTAAACGTTCGTTGTATTGTATGTCAGTAGAGCCACCCGTTCTTACAAATATGGAAGTGTCAGTGTGCAGGTTAGGAATGACCGGTCATGCGAACATAACGATAGTTTCTGCTTATCTTAAACCGAGTAAAGAGCTTCTCAAGTCTGACTTGGAGGCGCTGTTCGCGTTAAGTAACAGTGTTATCATAGCAGGGGACCTCAACAGTGGGAGCGTCATTTGGAATAGTTCGAGTACTTCCCGCAACGGGGTGACACTCGACAAACTAAGTGGCGATCTCGCTTTTGACGTCATAGCCCCGCCGGAACCCACTCACTATCAGGATCGCTGTCGCCCGACAGTGTTAGACGTAGCTCTTTTAAAAAACGTCCAGCTTTCTGTGCGACTCATACAAGTCGTACACGAACTAGACTCAGATCACCGCCCCGTTATCTTGCAACTAGGTTCAGATTTCGATATCGACTGTCAGTCCGTGCGCGCAGCTGACTACGCGAAACTCCGCAGTCACTTGAAAGACAATCCGTCCTCGGAGAGTCTAAATAGAATTCCGGACGTGTTGGTGTCTAAAGCCGACGCGGATCTGGCTATCGATTCCCTGGTCGACCACCTCCAGACCGCCGTCAGGGTGACCTCGAGAGAGGTACAAGCGGTGAACGATCGCCGCTTTATACTCCCTGACGACGTGAAGGCGTTGATCACGGAAAAGAACGCCGCGACCCGAGCCTACGACACTTACCCGACCGAAGACAATCGCGTTCGATTACGTTCATTACAAAAGTTAGTTAAAACTAGTATCGCAGAAATCCGAGCCGCCAGGTGGGACAAACTCCTGGAGGATATCCAGCCGTCCCACGTGGCGTTTTGGACGTTCACGCGTAAGTTCAAATCAGAGCAGAGTGCATCGATGCCCCCGTTAGACAGAGGTCATGGGTTGCCTCCCGCGTTCGAAAGTATAGACAAAGCGGAGTGTCTCGCCGCGAGTTTAGAGGAGCAATGTTCTCCAAACACTGCTAACACTGACCCTGTCCATATCGAATCGATAAAATCCGCGGTAGATAGCTTTCTCGCGTCTCCTCGCGCGGATACCCTAACCCCGGTTACTTTTGACGAAGTGACGGCCGCTATCAAGCGTCTGAAGCTTAGGAAGTCCCCAGGTCCCGATGGAATCAGGAACGAGGTACTGAAGCTCCTTCCTGACTTCATCATAGCTCTTTTGGTATGCATCTTCAATGCTGCCATGTCCCAGGGTCACTTTCCAGCCGTCTGGAAAAAGGCCATAGTGATAGGCATTCACAAGCCCGGCAAAAAAGCTACGCTTCCCGCTAGCTATCGCCCTATCAGTTTACTGGATACACTAGGCAAGTTATACGAGCGGCTCCTTCTGAACCGCCTACAGACCACGATAACAAGGTTGAATCTGCTGCCGCCTGAGCAGTTCGGTTTCCGTGCACAACACTCGTGCACGAACCAAGTACACCGCCTCACGGAGTACATATTCTCTAAATTCAACGAAGACCCCCAGCCCCAGGTCAGTCCGGCCAAGCCTAAACCGAAACGTACAATAGCGGTCTTCTTTGACGTCGCCAAGGCCTTCGACAAGGTCTGGCACGACGGGCTAGTCTACAAACTGTTCAAGTCTAGTATTCCGGATAGTTTAGTTCACATCATCCGCGAATTTCTCACAGATAGGACCTTCCGCTATAGAGTGGAAGGTGAGTTATCCCAGCCCCACCCGATACGTTCAGGAGTGCCCCAGGGGTCCATCCTCGCGCCCTCCCTCTTCAACCTGTTCATCAGTGACCTACCTCGGTCCCCGGGGTTCGAGGTAGGTTGTTACGCTGACGATACAGTAATCTACGCTTCCGATTGGCGGCCGTCGCATTTAGCTATCCGTATGAATAGGGCCATCGAGGAACTCGGCGAATGGTTTCTTCGATGGCGTATAGAGGTTAATCCCGAGAAAAGCGCTGCGATCTTTTTCGATCCGGTTCAGCGTCCGCGTCCAAGAAATATAGAGTCCCTTAAATTGTATGACACCGAGATTCCTTGGGCCCTTACGGTCAAATATCTCGGTGTCACGTTAGATAGACGCCTCACGTTTAAGCAGCATGCAGTGAGAGTACGAAACAAAGCCGCTATGGTTTTGGGTCGTCTGCATCCGTTATTATGTGCTAAGAGCAAAATGTCCGTCAGACATAAGCTCACACTTTACAAAATGTGTATTCGTCCGATTTTGACGTATAGCTGTCCCGTTTTCGCGCATATGTCAAAAGCGAACTTCAAGATTTTACAAAAAATACAGAACCGTTTTCTACGAAAGGCGATCGGTGCCCCGTGGTACATCCGGAGAGTCGACCTCCATAGGGACCTGGAGATGCCGTCTATCTGGGAGTACGTAAAAACTCTCACGACTAGTTATTTCGACAGAGCCATGAATCATCCCAATCCGTTAGTGGTATCCGCCGCGACTTACGATACCGTGCCAGGCGCGCCGCGTTACAAAAGACGTCCGCGTTACATTTTCACCGACCCTCCCGAAGAAATTTCGCTAGGTAATCAAGACTACCCTTCCGTCCCTCGAAACACAGCGTGTGCGCGCCCACGCCCGCGTAATCACAGATCACGCCGCCGCGGTTTGGCTGTGAATTTTGCCCCAGCACACATTCTTAGGCCTCCTTCGGCAACTGCTCTAGCCGAGGTCCGATCCCCCGGAATGGAGCCCTCGAGCAGCTTGCATGCGCGAACAGAGTACCACTGATTCGATCAAACACTCGTCTACAACACAACACCGATCACCCCACACACGTGCACACACACTCACTCGTAGGTACACATAGTGGTGGGCTGTTTTTGTTTGTTTTTTTGCCCTTCGAACTGTAATAGTTTAGAACACAGATAGATAGATACAAAATACATGTACGGGATCGTAAAACATACATGCTTGGTAACCATGTATATTTCACGAACCCATACAGGTATGATACGGATAGGCTTAGCTTAGCTAGTTAGATTCGGGTTTTCGACGACAGCCCAAGCCGAGGCGTGCCGTGCGCCCTTGTGCTAGTCGTCCATATAAAATCGGGTGAGTGCCTTAAGCGCTCCCCTTAGTAGTCCGGTGGAACTGTAGAGCCTTGCCAGGCTAACAGTGTAGGTCAGTTCGATATAAAACAATAACGTTTTCCACGTCAAACTTTTTGGCCGTTCTAAATATAGATTTAACTTCGGTTTTGCGCATAGTACAGTCGAGAGGTTAACACAAGAGAAAGTCAAAATATTATTATAGGAATTTAAAATTGGCAATTATTACTCCTTAAGTTGTCTCGATATTGTACATACTATACAATATATCTTTAATTAATTATGATTCAAGTAGGTATTTGCCCATTACATTAAGTAAAAGTGATGTGGCTGTATGACCACCAGGTGCTCAGAAGGTTTTTTATATTATTTATATTTATAATAGCATATACTTTGTAGGTATTATGCATGTCACTGCAATAGTGTTAACGTACATAAAATACATTCGTAGTAAATAAATAAACATTTATTTATAATGGAACAAAAGTTTCCATAAAAATACTATTTTCCAAAATTGATGGGCGCTTTAATAATAACAAATATGAACAAGTAACAGTAAAGAGAAAAAGTAAAGAAAATAATAAATTTCAGCGAGAAAAATGAAAGAACGAAAACAGCAATAACATGTAATTGACAACAATGGAAATATTCTAAATGCGACTGTACTGCAACTAGTACGTACACTAAAACATGTATTGCAGTTTTGTATATGTGAAACATGTTTTCGTAGGTGGTAGAGCTACTGGTTACTAGAGTTACTGGTTTCAGCATGAATGGGTCGGCTCGCCCGGGGTAGTACCACCCTCTCACAGAAAACCGACGTGAAGTAACAGTGCTTGCACTGTTGCGTTTCGTTCGGTCAGTGAGAGCGCCGGAGGCCCACATATATTAAAAGGCCGGCAACGCACTTGCGACTTCCCTGGTGTTGCTAGTGTCTATGGACGGCGGTGATCACTTACCATCAGGTGACCCACCTGTTCGTTTGCCCCTATAATATATAAAAAAAAAAAAAGTGGACGCAATAGGGGTCGAGGAACGTGCACGGGCGAGCTTACTCCGTTTTTACCTCTTCCGCGTCCCTCTGATACCTAAATTTGTGTTCTGCGAAAAAGTTATCTGTCAAAAAGTTTGACGTGGATTATAGCTGTATTATAAAAATACGTCGAAAATTATGAATAATTATGTATGTATACGATGGCACATGATGTAACGAAACAAAATTTAAAAAATATATGTATATTCTATGCCATATAAATTTGAAAGCTAAAACTTGAAAAAAAAGGGTAAATTACGGTCGAATTACAACAACTAGTTATCATAAAAACCTTACTGATTTTTATTTGTACATTCAGAGAATTATTTTAAAATTTTAAATATTACCATACCTAAAATTATTTTATCCTAAACCCAGGCATCACGGGCTTAAGCATTAATCTACTTAAATTTAAATCCCTAATGCCTCTCCATTAACATTAAAGTCAGAGATAATAGCACTAGTAAGTTTTAAGAAAAAAAACGTTTATCTATTTAAAAAAAAGTACAAACCTTTAGAGAAGAGCCAATATCACGATCACTGATTTGTTTCGGTTTAAACACAGTCCAAGTGTTCTCTAGAGGTAGTTCCTGCATCTTCTTGAGTTCTAAACGGTTAAAATTTATCCCCAAAAAAAGAGCCCTTTTTCTTTGTCTGACTTCTTTAGTACTTCTTTATGAGGCATATGTGAACATATACTTGTATGTACATGGCACATTATAGTCGACCCAAAAGAATAAATTATATTTTTCTATCATACACTTCTTAAAGTGATTATTTTGTATTTCCAGATTTCTTCTTCTTCCTCTCACTTTCGCATTCAATCCTCTTTATTATAGATTATTACGGCCATTATTAAATGGGTAATATTATTATAAAGTGGCTTATTATTACTTCAAAGTTCCATCAAGATAATGGCCCACATGTTAAAACTTTCTAGGGAACTTTTGTGATATCTCAGTATTCATGTTAAGTGAAACTCCTTTTGTAAATGAATTGTTTTTAATTCATCAGTACGCAGTATTTTCTTTAAAAAGCAGTGGTTACATGTTTCTTAACCGTAATTACTACTATTACCCTTGGATTGTCCAAAACTATAAAGGTTTAAGTTCCATACAAACGAATGTAGACCTCATGAGGCACAGGTCAACAGACTGTTGGCAGCATAAGTTTAAAAAAATACTTGATTCATTACAAAACTTGGAAAAATAACAAATTATGTATTGTAAAATATATATTTTCAAATTGTAAGAACCTGGGCCTTAAAAAATCAGGAAAGGGCTTACATTATTATTACAATATTCAATCAGCTATAAAAAAGATGGCGGTTGCCTTGTTAGGACTGTCGAAGGAGTTTTATGTCAACCCAAAAAGCATTTTTTCAGTTATTATCTATAATGAAAATGACTTGTGAATTATAATCAAGCTACTTCACGGAAATTGTCACTTATATCACTAAATATAATGTAAAATAACGCAATTTATTCGTTATAATACAACCATCACATGACAGATCTAAATTACATCAAAGGTTTTTTCTTCTTCTTTAATTTGTGGCGTCGTGTGTACGTAATACACAATACCGCCAATGTCATGTAGATACAGAGTGAGCACCATAGACTTAATATATTAAAAGTCCATGGTGAGCGCTGTATGTGGCAGATAGTGTCATAAACGAGAGAGAGCAATTAAGAAATGCAATTCGTGAAAAGAAAACAATTATTTATTGTATTTTATATTCAGACCGAGTTATTGTAAAAAAATAAATACAGCCAAAATTAGATATATAACAATTGAGACATAAATAATCGGATTCAAGTTTGATTTTGTTAATTTTAATAAATAAGGAAAAGGCATGTAAAATTAAAGGGTTATTATTCACTAAAGCTAAGAGATACATAAGGTTAGGGCGGGGAATATAAGCAGGGAGGATGGCATACAGGGAGAATCTGTTTCTCGAACAATTGAAGAATATATGATCGCGAGAACCGTCTTCTAGGCCGCATTCACAGAGATAATAATTCCATGACGCTAATGCTGACAATTGTGTTGCCAGCTACTACTTTAATATTTATATTAATTCTCTTGTCCTTTCTAAAACGCAATAGTATTCGAATAACAGAATTTGGAGCTTCGAAGCGATATTTTTTTGTAATTAAATCCATTTTCAAATGCTTAGTTAATATACAATTTATACAAACTCCGATGCATCATAAATTATCCCATGAAACTCCGCGACACAGCCGCGGCGCCACCGTCGAACGACACATGATGTTTACCAGCAATTAAATATCAATTTCGTATACATTAATCATCCCACGAATTGTTATAAATGTACGATATAGCTTTGTATAAACATTCTGCGGTTGGTGACACACGGGCGATTAGTTCAAACAATTTATTTTATTTCTTTTTATATTGGTTTTACTTTAATTTCTGCTTTTATTATTCGTCTAATAATGGGATATGATACGTTATCTTAAATTATATCTTACATGAGTTCAATTCCCTGTAAATAACATATCGTTCAGATTTTTTAAGTAAATTAAATTACTACAATTTCACGCTAAGCTAAGATGAACTGAATTTCAAGTGTATCTATCGAAACATATTTAGAGATGCTTGGTGAAAAAAATTTAAGTAGACAGTGGTGGCCTAGTGGCGATTCAAACAAGCATTAAACATTGGTCAATTACCATACTATAACTTAAATTGAATCAGTTTTTTAAGTCGTTCCGTGTAACTTATAACTAAGTTATAAAGTAATTGTGGTTTATTGCTCTAAAAATCTAGTATTATTACTTTATAATTGGCACTTTCAAATTTTATTTTCATGTTTTAACATTGCTGCTAATGTGTTGTGAATCTGTTTATAATTACTATAAAACGCAATTGCTTAATTGTGTCAGTCTGCATATTGTTTAACTTGTTCTAATCTACGCAACGAATTTTGCTACGGTTTTCGCTAACATTTTTTTTTTTACAAAAGCTTATATGTATGATACATTTATTCTTTATTTATTTATAATTGTTGTCTATCGATAGTTATTTGTGTAGGGATAAGTCAACGTATTGTAATGAAGTCGTAAGAACTTTTCACTCTTTTAGATTAATAACGCTGGTAAAATTTTATCGGATATATAAAATTGATATACTAAAGTAATATACTCTTGAAAAATTTCTATGTAAAGTATAATATATGTATGTATGTGTATATGTATCTCTGTCTCATAACGATAATCCACAGTAATTGCTTTTATCCGTTTCATATTATTAAAGAAAAGTTAATTACGATGTTATTTTGACAAATATAATATTATTTTTTCTCCAATGAAATACTTTAGTTACGTTGTATATTTAATGTATATCAAAACTGCCATTTACAGCATATTATTTCAATGAGTATCCTAGAGGATATTACATATATTCAACTACGTGCAACAAGATATACCTTTTTCTGTGCAGAATCTTACATAGCTTCTAGGACTATAATATACTGTAGATATCAAAACACCAAAAAATCGATCTAAGTCGTTTAGATGTGTATGACGTCACAATAGTAAGATAAAACTAGTGAGGAATCACTGTGTGTTTATGACGTCACGTTATGTGTGACATAGTAACGAGTTTATACAATTCAAAAAGGAACGTTATTGGTGGCACTGGTTTATACAAGTATTTAAGATTTAAAGGTTGTCTATAGATTAATAAGTTCTATACATTTAAAGAGAAATAACATTGTACGACTCCGAATCAATCTATCGGCGATACTTTTTGTCGTTTAAATAAAAATCTCGAAAATCTTATAGGAGCTAATTATTTTATTTCAATTTTCACAAAATCTTTTTTCTAACAACTTGTTACCATGGTAACCGAATACGCCATCTCGCGGGAACAACAAAACGCTTCAACAAACATTATTTCGAAACTTTGACATAATTAATGTTTTAAACAATTTACCAGTCAAGATTATTATTTGTCAATCGTATAATCAGTGTGTATCAAATTTTACGCTGAACGCCTATTGTTTAAAATAGTAATGCTGATTGATTACGGCTAATAATGTTTCACATCTAAAGGCGTCGTCTTGAAAATAACAATTTAATTGGTTTCCAAACTGGTTAATTGTATCAAGGAGCGTTCTATTTAGCCGAACATTGCAAATACGAAATACACATTGCTGCATGTGAATCCTGAATATATTACAATGGCTTTTCACGTCCAATCAGCTGTGTCTTTTTTATAAGAGACAGTAGCAATTAATCGTGGCTTCACACGCGTTCTCCATGCTGTAATTATTTACAACTTTTTATTTTAAATCTATATATATATACAAAACGATAGATTGACTAACGGAAAAATAAGTGGATCATAAAGTTTCGTTTCCTTTTTCAGACACTTTCGGAGTCGAATTTCTAAAATCTTTCCTTAGTACTCGACACTTACAGTGTAATAAGATTCCGCATGTAAATTTTTACGGCCTCAGCCTCAGTAATTTGGGTTGTGCGTTGATATGGCAATAAGTTAATTATACGAGTACTTTTATATATATATATAGATAAGTTCGGCTGTGAATAAGTAATTATTGGTATCTCTACAACGGATCCGTAAAGTATCCTCTTAATTCCTTGGACAAGTTGAAGAGAGAGAATGTTCGTATTGTTAATGATGCAGACGTTACCGAGTTCATCGAGCCGTTTTACTTGCACTTAAATAAGCACGTTTTGCCGCCTCAGACAGTTCATCTATCAGCTTAAGTTGTTTTACAACGGCGTCCGTGACTTTTTTCACATATCCCAGTAAGATAAATTGATTGGACTTTACCTGTTGCAAATTACAGTGCAATCCGAATACAAACTCGACCATCTTGACTTCTAAGATCCCTTGTCAATCATCACTGTTATGTTGGCTTACAAGAAGCAGGTCAGCTGCTGGGTATTGACGATCTTGATGATGAGGATTGATTTTAAAAGGCGACAAATTGAAAAGAATCATTGTAACGGGTTTATCATCATTTGCATGGTAGTCACAACCCAAACGGGTATTTTACTCTGTCGAGTTTCGAGATCATTTACATTATATTCGTATATCACGTAAAGTCTGGAAGATCAACGTGTGAGTGCCAACTATTAATGTACTACACTATGCATAAAACAGGTACAGTGTTGTTTAATATTGTCATGTAACGTTAAAAAAATACGCATGTAGTTGACACTCAGTAGAAGTGAAATCTTAAAAAAATAATATGTATATATAATTTATAAACACAATACACCACTTTTGGCTTTGACGCCTTTCCTATGGTTTCAGAAAATATTAGCTAGTGCAATATAAAGAGCGGAAACGGCGAATATATGAAACAACGTACATTGTTTTCTATCTCATTCCATCGCACGTTAAATCCTATAGATATATATGTTGGTTTCTTTTCACGTCGCTCTTTCGTTTAATCGAGTGACAACGGGGCTAAAAGGGATTCAAATTAACGTTTTCAATAATACTGATATTATTAAATTAAACAGTAGAAAAATTGTATATTTATTGCTATAAACCGATAATGTTTTATTGTTTCTTACAAACGGTGGTACGGTAAACATTTTTAATTAAACGGTGCCGAGTTGTGTGCTATTGAATTTGTCTGGATTCCACAGCCAGCCTTGTTGTTCCCAATTTGGGTTTTTTCACTTTGCGGCGTTACGGGTGAAATAAATTAAAGCAATACCCCCTCCGCCCCCCCCCTCTCGAACGCTCCCCCCTCACCATTCCGCGCCGATCCATACTCTTTGTTCTTTAATTTATTTGATCTGTTACAATAAATAGGCTTTTTGGGATTTTGTTGTTTACCGATCGCTTATTGCGAATCCTGTTAAATATTTTTTTGTTATTGATTTATAAAGGTTCTGGATATTAGTTTTTTTTTTTCGGTGTCCAAACAATATTTTGTGGCAGTTGTTTTGAAACGTTTTTCAAGACTTTTACATTTACGCGCGCTTGCTTAGTAGTAGCATGTTACGTCATCGCAACACACCATAATTGCTGACCAAGAGTGGAGTCCCACGGTGCGGGAGGTGCTCGAGTAATCGAGTCAGCAATTTCATTGGAAACGTTCGGCAACTCGATTTCTTCGTTCGCACATTGTTTTTATATAAATTATTGGATCGGATGGTCATTTGTCAGTGTTAACTTAGACATCGGTGGCATTCACATATTATTAGTTTTAGACTCTTTTGTTTTTTTTTTTTAAATAAATTACCTAAGTTAAAGTAGTTGATTTTGTTTTATGGATCTTCCGGCTCTGGTCTTCGTAATTAGTATTTACTTCTGTAATATCTTGAATGATATTATATTGCATATAAGGACTATAATAATTGCTTTTATTATTACACCTGCTTGTTTACAAAATAAATCTATTGTTTAAAAAACGTTTCCGGAGGTGGGTGATAGTAGGTAGCGGCAATACCTTAGTTACTAACATTCATATTGTTTACATTAATAATGACATTTACACAGATCACCCCGCACATGTGCACATATAAGTACACATAGTGGTGGGCTGTTTTTTTTTTGCCCTTTTCGGACTGAAATATGTCACACAACTTAGTAGTCAGATGCAAAATACACGTAAGCATTAATAAAACATGCATGGTCATACATGCATTTTTCACGAATTCATATGTGTATGAAATGGATAGATAGCTTAGATTAGCTTAGTTAGATCGGGAAACTCGGCGACAGTTCAAGCCGAGGCGCACCGCGTGTCCTTGCGCTGATCGCCTGAACAAATCGGGTGAGTGCCTTAAGCGCTCCCCTTAGTAGTCCGGTGGAACTGTAGCGGCCTTAACAAGCCAACAGTGTAGTTAGTTCGAAAAAAAAAAGACATTAATAATATGTGGATCTATAAACTTACAGATTAAAAATTAAATGTTATTATGTTTAAATATATATAATTAAGTAAGTAATTAAGTTAAATTATAAATATTGGTATATATACATATACAATAAATTGAAACTTCGTATTAGTCATCTTACCAGTCTTTATCTAAACCCTATATAATAAACGAAATAATAAACAACTAAAATACAATACACAAACGTAAATACAATATTATTATATAGTATAAGACCCATTGAACACAGGGTTACGAGCTCAAAGTAATATTAATATACTCGACATTCAATAATAACCTTCTGCCGAAATCGAACCCAGCATGATCCCGCTAATAATCACCCCCGAGATAATTGAGTGGCTTACCCTACTAACCGTTTACGCTTCTGCCGAATACCCACTTAATAGTCACCTTGACGTATCCACTTTTACTTGTCTGCCTTCGTTTACGGTCCGACGTAGCTGATTCGTTTTCATTAAGTGAATACGCGAGCGGCGTTTTTTCCTTACCAACGGAACTACTCTCTTAATACTTGGATAATGGATCTATGATCTATAATTATCACTATCATATTTGTATGTATCGATATTTTAACCTAAATTAAATATTATAAGACCTAGAAGCCTTTTAAAAGTGCAAAGATTGCCGAATTTTATCGCCGTTTTCAGACATCTAGCAAACTAACTTGATAAATCTGTACATATAATAAAAGGCTAACGAGACGACATCTGTACATTGAATATATTTAAGAAAAAATACTCTTGGCGGGCTGAGAATCAATCGCATTTCTATTGTTTTTAGAATTTTTGTCTGTCTGTCTGTCTGTCGTTTGTACGTGCATCACGCAAAAACTACTAAACGGATTTTGACGAAGTTTGGTATGGTGATGGTTGGATTATACACCGGTATAACATATAGGATATGTTTTACATATATATCACATACGTACTTATGTTTATCTTACCTATAAGAAAACACAAAAGAGAAGTAATATACGCAATAGCTGCTGGACAGAGTTTGGCCTTGCTGACTGATGTTTTGAGTGCCCACACCCTGTATTGAATGTCAGAATTATACATTCACAGTATGTGCAACTACTAGACATTGTAGTGTCACGCTACAATGATAGATATGTAGATGATGATGATAGAAGAAAGAGATATGATTTTTTTTCCTATTAGAGTAAGGAAAAAATCGGAAACTGTAATGCGGAGGAGAAATAAGAGGTAATTTTGGGTGAAAATTCTCTGAAGCAAACAAACCATCTGAAGCAAACCATTTTTAAGTATGACAATGAAAAAAAATATTCGTTTTTTTTTTTTGCCCCATCCTAATATACATATAGTTTTGTACTACTTACATACATGTAAATTATATATGTAAATTGGATTGCGTCATGAAATACCAGCTTTATGCCGACGGTTTAACTCCCTTATGTGATATATGATGATTGCTTCTGTAGTTAAGGCGTGAAAGCGTAATAAGCACTTAAACAAGTAATCAGAGAAGCAAGTAAGCATGCAAGTAAGAAAGCCGGCAAATAGGCAAACAAAAAAGCAGGCAAGTAAGCAAAGAAAGTCGCTTTGGTCTTTCTAATAGTTAGGAATAGTTTTTGCTCGCAGCTTCGCTCACGACAATTGGGATTTGTATTTATATATCGGGAGCAGTGTTCTTTTTATTAATACAAAGAAGCGTATGTTCTTTATTGTGATACTGACAACGTGTATATTAAATTTCATGTTGATTGGTTTAATTGTTAAGGCGTGAAGTCGCAACAAAAAAACTAACACTCACATTTATAATATTACTAAAGATAATAATAGCTTTTGTAGAGAAAAAATAAGTAAACAAATACAAGCATTCAGAGAAGATAAATACTCTCACACAAACAATACTAACAATATTGACAATCCTAAACACTTCCTGCATGCTTAAATATATTCCTAATAAATACTTATTGTATTGACACGCTCAAGTACGGGCTTTTCGTCGATCTTTCTAGAATATTTAACGTGAATATAAAGTAAATAAGTGAATATGAACATTTCTCACATTAAACGCCACGTGTATGCCGATTTATGGTTCCCTCACAACAGCTAGCGACGCTATTTCTGATTTTTAACATTCTGAAATTGCCTCAAGAGGTTTTTAGCATTAAATAACGTAATAATGTAGCTATATGACTAGGTGTTTGTACGTATATTATAAAGTAGCTTTTGCCTCCTCATTAGTTCACTTATAAATGATAATCCACGCGAACTACGTATTGTATTGTTTTAAAGTGAATTTTGTAACAGTATGTTTAATCACTCAACCCAATAGCTCACATACTTTCGCATTCCTACGTATAGGCACCACCCCTGTGGCGCGCACCGTATATTATATTTCGACCTTAACATTCTTCCATATAATTACTTATCCCCAACATATTATACATTTCTATGTACTCAAGACAGCGTCAATGTTCTTCTTTCCGATAAAAATGTATCCTTAATATATTGACGAATGGTTTACACATGGCTCGCTGTCCGCGACATCAGAGTAGATCTATTTGAAGCGATTATGGCTTAGTTGAGAGCGTGTTCGGACACAGCATCGAAGATCGTAGGTTCGAATCCTTGGAACTAAATCGAAGCTTTCGGTGAAGGAAAACATCGTGATGAAACCAGTGCATGGTGCTAGGGCTTTCTCAAAGACTGCCTGGCTAGCTACCACCCTCAAGTTGGAAATCTATCGCCAAGCACTTGTTGGTGTGTTCTGGCAGTTGCACTTGAGAGCCAATCCCCTCTAGGCTTAGCGTGTGTACCGTCTTAGACCACATCGTTATTTAACATTACATGAGGTTATGGTCAAAACGCTAACTTATAAATAATAAAATAAAAATGTACTGAAATAATGTAATATCACATTGCATGCAATACTTTACCACGGTTACTTTGTATTGTATAGTTACAAGCATAATCGATTGTCTTTTACTTTATAATATAAAGCCGAGAGTAGTAAGGCAAGTTTTCTAGGTGGTAGAGCTACACTGAAATTTACTGGTTTCAGAATGAATGGGTCGGCTCGCCCGGGGTAGTACCACCGTCTCACAGAAAACCGACGTGAAGTAACAGTGCTAGCACTGTCGCGTTTCGTTCGGTCAGTGAGAGCGCCGGAGGCCCACATATATTAAAAGGCCGGCAACGCACTTGTGACTCCCCTGGTGTTGCTAGTGTCTATGGACGGCGGTAATATATAAAAAAAAGTTAGAATAAAGAATCTAATCTCCATTCGAAGAAAATTTTATTCGCATCCCATAAACTATTGTATATTGCACTTAACAGATAAAACGTACGTGAGCATTCACTGTCTCAAACGGGTTAAGGGTCCCAAATCTTCGGGCCGAGGGTCGCGATTGTCCTTTCAATAGGGCAAGCAAATAATGAGCCCTCGCGGAAAAAATATACGGAGAAAAGATTGGGAAAGGTGCTCGAAATCGCTCTGAAGGGATTCTATTAAATGAAAGAGATATTTATTTTCGAGTTGCCGGACAGAATGAGCTACCCGGAATCGTGTCAATTTGTGCCCTGTGAAAATATTGAAGGGCCCTTTAAACAGGAAAGGATGGTTATAAAGCGGCAACGGGGTCTGTCTTGGCGTTGTCTAATTTATTTAACGGGCGTTGAGCCCTTTTCTAATTTAGTAGAAAAACAAAAATTATGAGGATATATTTTTTTAAATATTTATGTTAAACAAGCTTTTCCCCGCGACTTCATCAGTGCTGTTTATTATCTTAATAAAATATTTTAATGTAAGTTCTCGGTATCGGTAAGAAAGCAAACATTGTTAAAGGCGTAGTGCTTAGAAAATTTGTAATTTCTTACAACTTTCATAAATTTATATCACATGAACTTATCGTTATATTTTTTTAAATAAGTGAGAAGTGTATAAGAAGTAAAATAAAAAAAAAATGTGTAGTTTTATGAAACCACGGTGCAAATGAAACTTTTTTTCGGATCGTAGTCATTCAATGGCAATTTTTCGGGACATTATTCGATTCAGGATATTAAAATCGCGTTTTAATCTTTTTAAAAATTGAGAAAAATCGCACTAAGCAATTGCGACATGCGATTGGTGGACGAAAAAATTTGAGACGATGTAAAAAAACTTTCACTTTAAAAAAAATCGCTCAAAATCTATTGTAAATATCTGTGTTTTTATTTATATAAAAAGAGACATTTCCAGAAAAGAAATAATAGGAAATGGAAATTTAATTTTTTTATTACAATAAGACAAAGTCATCATCATTTTGCCCTTATCTCACCTAAGTAGGGTCGGTACAACAAGTTTTCTATTCCACTCTCCTCTGTCACATGTCATCTCAATATTCACACCGTTTACACAATCTATCTATACCTTTTTCGGTCTTCCCTATTCCTATATCTGTCCACCTTCCTACTTAACGCTTTTAAAGCTATGTTAAAAAATATATTAGTCTCCAAATCACTGCGTTCGCAGTACTAATGTCATCTGTTATCTACAGAAAATAACTTTACTACTCAGATAAAAATGTTGTTCGTCCACAAATTCTGTAAAAGATTTCAAAGCTCACACTGTCCGATGGGGTGATAAAACTAGCAGAGCGAGTAATGTCGCATTACAATGCATTGGGTGTCACGCTGGGATTACACGAATGTGTGTAATGGGCCGAAGATGCGTGAGGCGTTATATGGATATGCAAATAATTCTGCGTTTTTTTTTTAATATTTTGTTACTTAACAATTAAAGATAGAATAAAAACTTAATTGACAATTCTGTAGTTCTTTTGACGCATTATTCTTTCGACGCTTTATAGAAAAGTTTTTTTACACCAAATTTTATGGGTTTTAATATAGATATTTTCCGAGCTTCAATAGTTTAACATTCCAGACCGCTTAGTTTTATTTTTATTATTTTTCAACAATAATATATCTATTATATACACAAATTTTTTAAATTAGAAAACTGTAACTTTGCAAATTTGTAACTCTGCTGTTAAAAATATCACGAACAATTTGTTAAGATCTTTTCTTTAGAGCGTCAAAAGAACTACAAAATGGCCATTTAAGTTTTTACCCTACTTTTATTAGTTTAGCCGTATAATATAAAAAAAAAACGCAAAGTGATTAAAAATTCAAATTTCAAGGATTCGTAGAAACTTAAATATTAACGATAGAAATTTGATTCAATGAAAATGTTTTATGAAAATTTAAAGGTCGATGAAAGACCTCTTTAAATTAGCGATGTTTTGGACAGAATTTTTGTTTGTGTATATCTTATGATATTTAGGATTAAGAGTGAAAAAAAATAAAACTTTTTTTTGCACATCCTAATTTAGTATATATATTAAAAGGTATGTATATTTATAGTAGTTTTTAACAACTGAACTAGTTGTGTTTTTATTGTCTTCGCATTTATTAGGAATCTAAATCATTTTGTGCGTTGATTTTATTTCAAATCGTCAATTATACTACTGATATTTTTTTTTCTTTATGTTAGTTAATTACACTATTAATTATGCATTTTAATGTTTTACAATTATTTATAAACATTTTTGTCACAGGCAAATATGCATTGTTGTAGATATGTTCATATGTATAATTTATTATATTTAGTTATAATGAATTTATAAATAAATTATATGGTTTCTGAAAAGATGGAACTACTACCCACTACTAACTTTATGTATTTATATTATTTCTTCAATATAAAGGATTTCAAAAAAGTGTATACCTAATTTATAAAAGATTTTATTAATAGGTCGTATCTATAAGATCTTTCTTTCTATTTAGTCTGAGGCGCAAATCAGCATTGACCAATCACAGAACGCCATTCTAATTGGACGAATAACGAATGCGTTGACGGACTGTTCTACATATTTATTAGTTGAATACATTTTATTGGGAATAAAAATATTCTCTTTTATTCAGCTATTGCTTAATTGAAGTATTTGATGGAATGAAACTACATACATTTATAATAATCGTAGTACGTTATATAATTTATTTCGAATATGTGTACTTGTTTTTGATTTGAAAACAGTTCGAATAACAGAGAAATTAGTATGGTATGGGTGAGACAAAGATAGTAGAGATAAATAAGAAGATGAGCGAATATAGAAGTATAAGAACGAAGAATGCATAGATAGATGGTGTGAAGAATTAGAATTATATATGTATATAAAAGTTGTGAATACTGACTTCGTGATATGTGTTACATTGGCGCGTGTACTTTCCTATTGATGCCACAAATTCACTCTCAAAGATTTCTAAACGTGTTAAAAGATTTATAACTTCAAACAAAATACTCAAAGCTCAGGTTTATTGTAGTATCATTATCATGAGCTTGTAAGAGATCCAGTGCAGGACCATAGGCCTTTTCCCGAAGGAAGGTATGGGCGTAATACCACGTCAGCCCACACACAATTTATTGGCGATTTCAAGCTCTGAGAAATCAACAGTTCTATGTTTTTCCCACATACCTACAGTGGTAGTGTAAGAACATTTCTCAGGTTCAGGTTTCCTCACGATGTTTTCCTTCACCGAAGCCGATAGTGTTACCAATTGAAATGAGTACATGTACGCGAATTCCGAAAATTTCGTCGGTACATGCCGGGTTTCGAGATTGTAGAGATTGGCTTGATATTCTACCTACCGCTCAAACCATTCGACCACCACTACTTGTAGAATACGAATCAGTATCCTTCGAGGATTTTTTTTTTATGCTTTATGACGATGTGGTCTAAGATGGTAGTCACGCTAAACCTAGAGCAGACTGGCTCTCAAGTGCAGCTGCCGGAACACACCAACAGGTGCTTGGCGACAGATTTTCAACTTGAGGGTGGTAGCTAGCCAGACGGACTTAGAAAAAGCCCTACCACCATGCTATGGTTTCCTCACGATGTTTTCCTTTACCGAAAGCTCCGACTCAGTTGCTTGGATTCGAACCTACGTCCTTCCACGCTATGTCCGGACACACTACCAACTGAGCCATCATCGCTTCAAGTCCAAGCTCAAGATTACTAACACAAACCCCGTTTAAGATATAAATAACTTTACCACGCATATATGCATTCCGTACGAGATTTTAATATACCTTTCATCCTTCACTCACTCTACCACGAATTCCGAGTGAGAAACACTAATTACCGCACTTGGAATGTACGAACGTAATTCGGTGGAATTCAACAATAAGTAACTGTTTTAGTACAGCTCTCGACATTTCAATTTCGTTGGGTTGCCAACAGCGGTAACGATCTCCAGGAATGCACACAATTTCCTTCAGCAGGTAATTCCTATTTATTGCGCACGAGCGTCTTTACTTCGGTAATATATATCTGCCGTCTTGCAGACAGACACCTATGTAGTGTCGAAATACAAGCTGGTCTTAGTAAGTTCGGTCGGAGTGTTCACTGGAGGTATTTTACACAAGAAAATAGTGCTTCAAAATAATATCAATAATAACATTATGCCTACAAAGTTTATTTAGGCTTACCTATGTGAATTATAATTCAAAATATGTAAAAAAAATGTAGGTAATCCCTGCTGGTGGCTGTTTTTGTGTTAACGTAAATTTAGCCTATCCCTCGGGACTATACTTTTTTTTTAGATTAATGGTACCATATGACCTGTTCCGGTACCCTCATAAAGTGTATGCAAAATGTCATAATGATCAGTGAAATGGTCAAAGTGTGAAAATGTAACAAGCAATGCGCCTGAAGCCGTGAGGTTCTACTAGTTATCTATATGTCCATACAAATAAATAAATTAAAGCGTCTGTTTGTTATCCCAAAATAACAGCATTATACTAAATGGATATAAGAGTATACGCGGTTCTTATAACGAAAATCAAGTTTTTAAAATTTTTGTCTTTCTGTATGTTTGTTACTGCTAATCTCTGAATCTATGCGACCAATTTAGATAGGATATTCATTAGTTGATAGCTGATATTATAGATTGTTACTTAGGGTACTTGTACTTAAAAAATAGCGTACCGCACAAATATAATAAACGATAAAACATTGTACCGAGTACTGCGAACGTTCCACGCGCGACGTTACAGTGAACTAAACTTTTATACCATATTCCACGTGGAAGAAGTCGAGGGTAACATGTTTATATTGAATAAAGGCATAAATTAATTTTAATAAAACCATGATATTTTTAGTTAAACTGATGTAGGAGTTGTTCGGTTGAGTGTTGACCTATTATTATTCTTTATATCTTTTTTAGATTTACATACAGAGCTTAGCTTAAATTAGCTTAGTTAGATTGGGAATATCGGCGACAGTTCAAGCCGAGGCGCACCGTGTGCCCTTGCGTTGATCGCCTAAATAAATCGGGTGAGTGTCATAAGCGCTCCCCTTAGTAGTCCTGTGAATCTGTGAAGGCCCCAGGGTCAGTATGTCAAATCGAAAAAAAAAAAAATTACAGACATTGTATTGTAATACTATATACAAGTATCCTATACAACGTCCATCGTTAAAATGTATGTACCTCATATATTAAAATCCATTAAACCGTTTATAGGCCACAGCGACTGCACGAATTAATAGATATACTGCGATATACATACACACAATCGGAAAACATTGCCTCCTCTCTCTGTGCAGTCAGAAAATCGATATTGTAAAATAAATAACGCAGCGAAAACATACGAAAATTCGAATATTTGCAAATGAAAATTGTACAGTATGACGATAATTAAATATACGAGTACAGCACTATTATATATATATAAATATTTGATAGTGCTGTACTTATATATTCAATTATCGACATACTGTATGTACATCCTGCTACTTAAGATGTTCCTAATTTTAGATTATAGTGAAATTCTATAGCAATCTCAACATTCAGTTTTATAGGCTTCATAAAAGAGAGAGTCTTACTTTAGATTTTCGATGCAAACTCACACAAATATCTCGTAAGAGAACAAAAACAGAAAAAATGGCAATTCCTTGTGCTTACTACTAGAACTATGCTTTCGTTTATTCTTTCGTCCATACGGGAAAAAAACGAAGCTTTTCAGTCTCTATCGTCAGAATTGTCTGTGTTAGGAGGAAGTGCAAAAGTACATAAATATCAAACTATAAAAACATATATAATGGACTGCCATTGAATTGCATTTTTTCAAAGAAATTACTGTCATGACCAACAAGGGCTCCCTGGTTTCCTTTACTTAAAGTTCCTTCTCATCTGAATCAACAGCTGTAATAGCACGTTCAGATGGATTAGATTACTGGACTATACAATTGTTATTTGTGTCAACATTTGAAAATATTAAAACTTAAGTTAGGTATTATAGTATACGATTAAAAGGTTAGTTAATACCGGTATAGGACTTAATAAAACGCTGGTTATTATTTTAGTTGCATGTATGTAATCAGTTGGACTATTTTTTTTTTTTTTTTTTTTTTTTATTTTTTTTTTTTTTTTTTTTTTTTTTTTTTTCGAACTGACCTACACTGTCGGCTTATTAGGCCTTCACAGTTCCATCGGACTACTAAGGGGAGCGCTTAGGGCACTCACCCGGTTGTTTTTAGGCGAAACATCTCAAGGGCACTCGGTGCACCTCGGCTTGAGCTGTCGCCGGATTCCCGAACTAACTAAGCTAGCTAAGCTATCTATCCATACAATACTCATATATGAATTCGTGAAAAATGCATGTGTGACCATGCATGTTTCACGAATGTATATGTGTATTTGGTATCTGACTACTGTGTTACGTGACCTATTTCAGTCCGAAAAGGGCAAAAAAACAGCCCACCACTGAGTGCCTAGATGTGCAAGAGTGTGGGGTGATCGTGTAAGTGTAGAACATGTGTAAATCACTGTATTCGCGCGAGTAACATACTCGAGGGCTCCACACCGAGGGACTACCTAGGCTCGAGCAGTTACAAGAAAAATCGCGACGAGTGTGCGGGATCGAATCTTCACCCCCCGCTCACGGAGGCGTGAGCAGAGAGAGTCGCGGGCGTGGGCGCAAACACGCATCTTTTGAGAGGGAATCGAGCTAAAAAATAAAGTACAACGGCACGGTGCCGATTTAACTAAATAATTACGTAACAAATCCTAATATATCGGTCTATTATGTATGAACACGCGGGTTCGATCTGATATTTTGATTTACGCGAATTTATTTATGCGCGGCGCGGGTTAATTGCTGTACCGTGGTCGCGACGGCCGGGAAAGCGGAGATAGCGTTTAAGAGCCCGAGCTCAGACGTACTATTAACTAACGCGTTAAATGCGATTATCTCTTGTACATCGTGTACCAAGAGTAAGCGAGCTATCCAGTCTATACCGGAGGTCGATGCTGAAACCGCGATAGGTGGCGCAGGAGTGGACAGAGCCTTTGGGGGCTGGGGCTTGGCTTTAGGAGCCGAGGGAGCTGGCGGGGAAGGCCTTACGCGCCAGGAGAGCGCGCTCGGCGGAGTGGCGGATGCTGCCGGCGCACTGGAGGTGCCCGGCAGTTCGGGGAAAGCCTTCTGGCTTTGTATGGGCGGAGGCGGAGGCCGATTCGTCCGAGTCGGCGGGCCGTGCGCCCTGGAACGGGTCGCACGACCGCCGCGACGGTGATAGGTCGAGCGAGGCGCACGGGGACACCCGCGATAGTTCGCGGTATGACCCGTTTGCTCGCAGAGGACGCAGCTCGGAGGCTCGACGGATTCGGGAGTGCGGGGGCACTCCTTAGTGGAATGATCCCCGAGACACTTGACACACCTGGGACGCAGGTGGCAGTGTCGGGCGGAATGACCGTACACCTGGCAGTTGTGACACTGCGAGGGTACCTGGGACTTGCGAGGAAGCTCGACGTAGACAGGGGACAGGCCGCAAACTGAGTTGAGGCTGAAAATAGCCTTGCCTTCCAAGGTGCGGTCCAGAGTGACCAACACCAAGTTGAAGGGGGCCTTCGTACGGGGGTGGCGCATGCGCTGCACGCTCCGGACTGGGAAGTCCTGACCGTTCAGGCAATCGCAGATGTCGTATTCGGTGAGCTCAGAGGGAACTCCCCGAATGACGACACGGAGGCGGCGCTCTTCCTCGAGCGCGTGGGTGAAGAAAGGGAGCTGACGCTCCCTGAAGTATCTGGTGAGCTTGCGATGCTCATCGGGGGTCGAGGCGCGAATAGAGATGCCGGCAACAGTGTTGACGGCAGACTTGTAGACGATTTCCTTCGACTTAAGGTCTTCAGAAATCTCTACCCATCGAGCTTTGTCACGGAAGGTGACGGGAGGCGGTAGGCGTGGCTTCTTAGCCGCGACCGCGGGTTCCGCAGCCGAGGCTTGAGCCGAATTCGCGGCAGAGGGCGTGGGAGAGGCTCGGGGCACCCGAGCGCCACCTATATTGGGCTGCTTTGGGGTCGGACGTCCCGCAGCAGAGTCGCTATCGGTCTGAATCGCGGCGCGTGGGCGTTTACCGCGGCGCGTGACGGTTGTGAAACCGTCATTATCAGCGGACGATGTCGCGGGCGCGGACGAAGTCGCGGGTGCGGGCGAAGTCGCGGGCGCGGGCGAAGTCGCGGGCGCGGGTGCGGCCGCGCGAGGCGCGTCGAGCTCCATGTCGGAGTCATCGTCAGAGTCGCAGTCGGACGGCGCGAGCGGGTCGTCGCGGAAACAACGCGGGACTCCGAACTCACTTTTATACCCGTTACGCGCGTAAGTGCGTCGGAGCCTGTCGAATTCTGAAACTAACAGCGGATTATGCTGACGCGCGAACATATGGAACCTAATGAGGTCCTCGAGTTGGACGGTGTCATCTAGGGCCTTAGGGGCCTGAAGGGGCGGCGGGATCGCGGGGGTGGACATGACTAACCTCCCTGCCTGAGGGGCAGGGGGGTGCGCCTAATTTGAATCTAACGGACAATCCGTGTCCGGGCCAAAGGGAAAACGCGACGCGACGTGAACGCGAATCTTCTCTTCAAACTGCACACGGCGCGGCGCGAAGAACGACGCTCTGCACGGCACACGACGCGCTGCACGACTCTCGAAGCGCAGCACGAGGCACGACGCGTAGCACGGCGACTCGACGCACTGCAAACAGTGTGCACGGCTTCGCACCGAAAAGTGCGGTTTAAATGGTGCACTAATGGAGGTGCACCGTCGCTCTGAAAAGAGCGTACGATCGACAGTAGCCGCTCGAACACACTAAACTTCCGGACACACACGAAAATATCCGACAACTGCGCGCGAGTTGCCGAACTAACGGACCGTCAGAGCTGCGAGCGGGGCACGTGTGCACTCGACCGCTGCTCAGACGAGACTCCCATCAGTTGGACTATGGAAGATTGTGGAATATGACGTTTGGAAGGAATACCATAATGAAAAGTATCCTAAACGAAAACTTAATTTCCATATATACTCGACTTTCATCAAATAGTTTTAGATACACCTAGTAATTGAAACTATTCTGAGATGAGATCGGTTGCGAAAGATTCCTGTAGAAAAGCGGCAGTGTTTTCACCAGCAGCAGCGTTACTATATTAATCTGATTTGAGTGAATGAACGAATGAATGAATGAATACTTTATTGCACTTTTAGTGTTTGTACGCTGGCGAGCCTAATGCCACACAGCATTTGTGAATTATGTTGTTAGAGTATGAGGCATTAGATTATAAAGAGATGAAAAGGTGTCAACATATCATTACATGATTTTAAATCTAGATACCGTAGTAGAGGGCGGGAATGCTGAATGATCTAAAGAACACCGCGCTGCAATGCATTAGCTGAAGTGAAGTAGTTCCTAAGCATTGTCCCGCGGCGCTCTCACAGTTTCCGACTGACCTGTTTGCTTGGACGTTGTTGTACTGCTTTGTCGCAATATTGTTATTTGTACACACAAATTTAATACATTAGCACTTTATTCGTTCTATATTCATTACTACACATTTTAATTTATCTAAATAATATTTCAGAATCCAAATGTAAATAGCTCGAAGTAATAAGAATACATGAAATAAATATACATACATTTAATTTGTTTTTTGTAAACCATGACGGCTTTGTAGTTACCTTATTTGGACACCGTACTGATCAATGTGGGTTCGAATCCTTGCGAATGGCGTGGAGTTTTCGGTGCAGCAAAACGTCATTATGAAGTCATAGCATTGTGTAAGGATTTTTTCTAAGCCTGCCTAGCTAACTACCATCCTTAACTCTTAAGTTGAAAATCTGTCGCCAAACACCAATAGACGTGTTAATAGGTCGTCCCAGTTTAGGTTTTTATATATGTATACCATTTTAGACCGACAATATCATTCAGTATCACATAAGATTGTTGTCAAACTCTAAGGCACAAAAATAAAAAAAAGCTACTTTTTGTTCGTTTTGTTATAGTGATATTTTGATATGAGCTTAAAAAAAACTTTTATTAACACTCGCGGCTTTTATTCAATACTTTTAATAATAGATTGGGAGTTTTTGGCGGGATCTTATTTTTATTTTATTTATTTATTTAATCTTTATTGTACACCATTTCAAATAAACACTATAAAACATTACACTTATGTCATTAGTACAAAGGGCGGCCTTATTGCTAATAGCAATCTCTTCCAGGCAACCTTTGGATGGATATGTTTCATGGAATGGAATAGGCGGTATTTAGGGTGTGCAAATAAACAAAACCAGTAAATACGACATAATTAGCCGTACATACACTGTAACATGCAATCTTAGTCTGTCATGTAGTGGTTTTTATATTTTATTCATAATCTTGTGTTATTAGACTCTATATTTAGTAATATTGGTGGTGTTTTACGTAATATAGTTCGGTTATTATGCACAAGTGAAGTGGATGGGAAATAATACCACGGAGCATGTATTCTGAGATGCCACCAAAACTCCATAGAAAGTTCTAACAAGGAAACCACCATCTTGTTAGAACATTATAATTATCGCAAGACACTTACTTGGTAAAATCTTGTTACTTGACGCTGGCTAGTGCACAAACCGTGACGGAGCCAAAAAATAAAGAAGAAGAATAATAGATTGATATAGTTACTTAGAACTTAGATATTAAAAATTCGAGATAAATCCTTGGGCAAGCGCTCTGGTTCAAGTTTGTAGGAAGACTGCTGAGATGGATGGATAGATGAGGTATTGTCCCAAGCGGAATGATGACAAGGTGGAAAAGGTAACGAGTCTGCAGTATAAGGTGTATGGTACAGTTATAGCAATTCATTCCCCGGTTTTACTGGCATATAATTTATACCGTCCTCGGCCTTCCATAAGGCATGAAGGCCCACTCGCTTTGTTATTTCATTCTAAGTCACTGTAGCTTCTAATCTCCATTCTGCATGGTAATTGCTTCACCCCAAAGGCTCGCAGCGTGATGTTAGGTAGTTTTTATCAATAAATATACTATACAATGTAAATATAATTGTTCATATCTGAGTCTATTTTATTTTCGTCTATTACAAATGAATTTCGTTCTATGCAAACGACATTTAATTAACTTACGAGCATAACAATATATCACTGCACTAGGGAATTTTAGAAATATGCGGTTAACGTATACAAAGAACATCAAAACTCGGACCAGATATTAGTAGGTGATAATTGCCTTAATTTTTTTTAATACTTTACCACAATCTCATCTGATGTTAAATGATGATGTGGCTTAAGATGATAGTCACGCTAAACCTACAGGGAGACTGGCTCTCAAGTGCAGCTGCCGGAACACACCAACAGGTGCTTGGCGACAGATTTTCAACTCGAGCGTTGTAGCTAGCCAGGCGGCCTTACAAAAAGCCCTACCACTATGCTATGGTTTCATCACGATGGCTTTCTTCACCAAAAGCTCGGACTCAGTTGCTAGGATTCAATCCAACGTCCTTCGACGCTGTGTCCGAACACACTACCAACTGAGCCATCATCGCTTTACAACGAGAGATCTTATGTGATGCGAGACTCGAACACAGAACACAGCGAGGTGACAGCGGCGAGGCGCTTTCTTCATCCACTGCACTATCCGTGTTTTAGAAGGATTTACATGTGAATAAATTACCAGATAAATATTCGAAGAAATATCGTAGGAATCAAATCATTTACGTAGCCGTAATTGACGTTTCAAGTCAAACGCATTCCATTCAATTAATCATTCAATAAAATCCATTCCCTCTTTTCAATTCATTCGTTCAACGGCAGGCGGGAGAGGTTTTATCTCTCATCACTTAAAGTTTAAGTGGAACACTCGTGTCCAAAATTCAAAATTTGTTAGATAAGCCCGAAGTGCTTATCTTCAGGGATTAGACTTAATCCCCGCCTTTGTAGACAGCTTGTTATAGACTTTGAGCGAGTTCCGCGGGGCTTTGAATTTTTTAATGTATAACCGGCGTAAAAATCGGCCTTACTTACAACCCGATATGTTACGGTCGTAGTATATATATTCACGATAATTTAGTAGATATATCAAGTAATTTTAACGTTAAATTATTTGTATACAAATTACACGATAATAAAATATGTCAAATTTAAAAGGATTTTTTTTTTTTTGTGAAAATTGTATTTATTGAGAATTATCTTTCATCCCTGACTTTACTTGTACTAATATAGATTTGATTTTATCCCTCAAAAACAGTACTTTTACATACAATTGACTGATAAAATTGATTGTAAAATTAATGATGAACGATTCAGCATTTAAAAAAATAAACAAACTCATACTCACATTTATTATATTATTTAGGACTAATTTAAGATAGGATAGTGTTAGCATATTTCTCACCAAGAATATATATTAAAAAAAATAACCTGAATAGTAAAATATGACAATTGTATCCGACTAAATCTCGATGACCACACTCGATTAGAAACAACTGTCAGAGTATTATGCTAACACGTGTCACGTTCCAAAATTAGACAGTGTCCAACAACCAAGTAAGGTTGTAAGGATCTGTACCCTATTTGATCGTGACTACAATAAATAATTACTCATAAGAAAATTAAAAAAAAAAAACGATGAAATAATATAACAACATCTAAGGGAGTTTTCAGAGCTTTGATGAACATGAGAAGGAAATTATATGCAACCTTACAAACCTTAAAATAATCACAATACCGTATAATAAAATGTAACAAGTGTGACGACACGTCTTCGGTTCGTAAACATGATTGCCTCGGACGAATTCGAAGAGTCGATGTCAATTTAAAAAGTTTTGTTTTCCAAAAGGTAATTTCAAATAGCGCATATAGAAAAACCTATACCTTTAACGTATTTGAGTTAAGACAAATTAATTCTCACGCAAATGATTAAAATAATGCTTATAAAAGTTTTCTGATGCAACTCCTACACTTGGTTGAGGAAGTTTCGGTTACTTATAGTGTTTGAATTTAGTTCAAAAGTAATTCGAAGAAAGACACAGAAAAACCTAAACCCACTCTGGTCATTATAATAAGAAACCCGAATTTAGTGCTTACCAAGCTCATTTAATGTTTGTAAAACCCGCTATTCCAGTTCTCCTATTGTGTTTATCGTTACGCAGGCGGATAATTTGTGCTGTAATGCTACTCTCATATCTGTGCGACGAAGCTTCGGTCACTTGTGCCGCTAAAAAGTAACCTCAAAATTAATTACGGTAAAGGCGTAGAATAACGTCTGCACACCATTGTCATTTCAATAGTAACTCGAAATTAGCGTCTCCAAGTTTCTTTGATGTGTGTAGAAACCACGACCACAGTTATCGTGCTGCGTGTATCGTCACGCAATCCGATAGTTCGTAACGCATAACGATAATATCTTCCCACATCTGCATTTACTCTGACCATAGACAAAACTTCGTACCGATATATGCAAGTATGGGAGTAGTATAAGACGGTAAAGTCTTCCCATATCTGTATTTATTGCGCGCATAGACATAACTTCGTGGTGATATAAACAAGTATGGGAGCAGCATTAGATAGTGATGATGATGATTTCCCATAGATAAAAATACACTTATAGTGAAAAATATCTGATGTTTTTTTTTTAATATTGCATAGGTTTTAGCGTTTGACTATAATTTGACGTGTGAGGATAACACATCCCATGAGGATGTGGTCCAAGATGGTAAACATACAAAACATAGAGGAATTGACTCTGAAGTGCTGCTGCCGAAACACACCTATAGGTGGTTGGCGACAGATTTTAAACTTGAAGGTAGTAACTAACTAGGTAGAATTAGAAAAAGTCCTACCACCATGCTATGGTTTCATCACGATGTTTTCCTTCACCTAAAACCAGAGCTTTAGCGTATGAGCTGGAGCTCATTCGTAAAGAATCAAAACTACGTCGATCGGTGCTGTATCAGAACAAGCTAACCATTGATCTGTCATTGCTTCATGATAACAGTCCAGAACGAATTCAGCGAAAATTATAGAGAGATATTCAATTCTATTGACTCCACAGTTAGCACAGTCGCTTAAACAGGCTTCGCTCTGCTATCAACATGCTTGGTGATGTGTTAAAAAAATTTTTTTGTTCAATCCTCAACCGGTTGTTTTGAATCTGAGGCAAACTTTACGTATATTTGTAAAGTAATTTGCAATACAGGGCTTTGTACCTATTGCAGGAGCTGAATTAAAAAAAAAACACCGATATTATGCTGACTTGTCGGCCTGTATACCGATTGGTCTAAAAAGGCGACAAAATAAAACAAAGCCACTGAGACGAGTTTAATATAATATGCATAGTGGTAGGGGCTTAGTCGGGTGAAGACAAATAGCCTATGGGATGAATGATCAAAAATCATATTCTGCACCGAAACTATATAAGAAATTCATGCACAAAATTTTGGTTTTACTAGGACCACCAGTTTAACTCTGCGTTGTCTGACAGTCAGCTATAACAATTTTATTAAGTAGATATTTAAAAAATGACCTCTCCACTGACTCAGTTCCATAATCTAAGACCGTTCGACATAAAGCGTGCTCCATGCGGAATATTTTCCGCGGGAAATATTGGAAAGTGTTTGCCTCTCGGGCCATCTGATTTGATTTGCAAGTCTACCGCCGTGCTGGGTGACGAATCCTACATTTCAACTCGAATATTCTATAGGAAAGTACCTATATTCTCTTTTAGAATAGTATTTATTGCTTTATATTGTGTATAATTTTGTTTACATTTCAACTGGTGGTGCATATAGTTTATTAATTACTTCATCTATAAACAAGGATCTATCATCGACATCGCCATCATCATCTACTATAACATTAGTGTTTACAAATAAAAATTTGGCATAAATGTTGTCTGAAGTAGAGAAAACGATGTGGATTACTTTTCATCTAGAAAGAAGTACTGTGTGTTTGAGGGATAAGTTAAATCTAAATTAACGCGAGCAAAGCCGTTTGCAAAATCTAGTATCTTACAAATATCAAACACAACCTAAAAGAGTCGGAAGTCATGTATAATATCATTTTTTTACGTACGTTATTTCGTTTTTCATGGTAACAGTAACTATTTTATGCTTTTATATGCACTTCAGTTGTCAAAACTACAGTTGTACCAGTTATTTAATTTGATTGAAGAAAGTGTTACTTTGCACTTCCGATCTGAAGATACTTCATGAAGTAGCGAAACACGTGTTATTGATTATGATCATTAACACTTTAAGAGATGGATGAGAAAATATTATGTGTGACTGAGATGCAAATGTTAAAATGGATGTGAGGTGTAATCAGAATGGATAAGATTAAGAATGAGTATAACAGAGGAAGTTTGAAAATAGCATCAGTGACAGAGAACTTGAGGAGTAATAGGTTAGCATGGTACGGGTATAGTATGAGAAGAGATGGAAGTCGTGTAACAAGATAAGTTGTGAGTTTAAAAGTGGATGAATATAGGGATAGAGGAATACAAGGAAAGGTGTAGATGGATAGTGTGGAAAATGATATGTGTATAAATGATATGAATACTGAGATGACACCTGACAGTGCAGAGTGGAAAAGGAAAAGTCTTGTGCCGAATCTACTTAGGTAGGATAGGTAGGGTAAGAAGATGATGACACGTTAATCTGCAACGTATTTTAATTATTTAATTTGATTGAAGAAGCTGTTAATAACAATCGGCTAAAATTACTTGTTGCAACTTCTCCTTTTATAATGTAATCCAACAACCCGCCCCCACTTCTTACCATTATTATATAATGTAAAGAGAAATTGTTATCGATGGAGATTTGTAATTGGCATGTTTAGACTTAGACTTAGTTTTTTATCTAATGTAGACAAGCATAGCCGTAAATCTTCCAAAAAATGAATAAAATAAAATAATAAATTTATATTTTTGGTATTTTACAGTTACACACTGACAGTATCAACCGACAAAGAGTTTCAACCATCCGCCAACGTTAGGTTCAACCGTCAACTAATGTCGCTCTTGATTGCTTTTGGTTGTTTCCGTTACTAATATTTTGCTCTTTCTTCTACTAGTTTCAGATTTTATTTTATTAGTTACACGTCGCGCAAATAAAACGTTTTTTGCTGTAGTGAGACGCGGCAGTGGTCAAATAATTCCAGGTGCAAGTACATAGCAAAGTTCATTCTAATATTTTTACTACAGAAATTCTTATTACGAATATTTGATGGTTGGAAAATTTAAATAGGATTTTTATTTCTTATAGTAGATTGCTCCAATTTTATCGGGAAATATATTTTCCGAATAAAAGGCAAAACAAAATTCTCTTGAATTTGTAATAAAAAACTTCATTTAAAATCACTTTCGGAATCCTTAATTAAAATGATTTAAGAGTCAAAGTAAGAAATTATGAATATTCAGGCAGTTTTTAAAAGAATAACAGAATGCTTTCTATTTTATGATTCAAAAACTCCCAATAGGAATGTTGAGTTTCCAAATCACCTTTGACTCCATAGGAAGTGCGGAGGCGGCGGGGATGCCTATCTCAGTAATTATTCATGTAAATGCGAAAACTTCGCGACAAATTTGCGTAACGAAGTGGGTGTAATGCTCGAGCGATGTTCTAGAGCTTGAAGGTTTGATTCATAAAATGTTTTGTGGTGACAACTCGT
This sequence comes from Antheraea assamensis, assembly GCA_035772565.1. Lineage (NCBI taxonomy): Eukaryota > Metazoa > Arthropoda > Insecta > Lepidoptera > Saturniidae > Antheraea > Antheraea assamensis. Next base: position 776,701 of record JAQQSE010000108.1, read on the forward strand.
TTAAGTTTTTATTTAACTTCTTTGTGTTTAGTTCTATTAATTACATTTTCATTAGCATAAAAACCAGTATTAATTATTCCTTGTTGTTAAGACAGAAAAACAACAGAGCTGGTATGGTATTGGTCTTTTGGGCAATTTCAGATTTTAATAACTGTATCTACATAAACCAAAGTCAATTGCCAAATGTATATGAGCACATTAGTTCATAATATCTGCACCTATTTTGATAGTTCTGTTTCTGTTGTATTTGTAATTGTTAGGACAAGCCTTGTATGATATAATGTTTGAATAATCTTGCAGAAAAGTGAAAGGTGTGAGTTAAAAAAAACTGCATGTAAAAAGTGAGTGAGTGAAACAGAAGATACTACAGAGATCTTTAAAAATATTAACAGAATCAACAGATTGACGTTTAGTTGTACATTTGCCATTTTATTTCACTACAGGATCGTATTATAAACGGAAAAAATGGTCTCATGTTTCTTCATTAGTACGCTCGTATGAAGCCACAACGATCAGTTAAATTGAAAATGAAATTGAATGTAAAACAGACTCCAGAAAATATATATACGTATGTAATATAAAGAGACCCAGTAAGACGATTAAAAGCTTTTTAGGTATTAACGTTAGGTTCTATAATACGCTCTCAAATTATATTCTGGATGCTATGCCAGACAGGTTTTGATGTCAAAAGTTTATTATGAGGTCTGAGAATATATCACACTTTACATTACCTAAAATATTAATTAAAATATGTGATCAATATGCACTGGTATTATTGTTTTTTTTTTTAAATAACACCACCGTTATTATTTACCCGATATTTGTATTATATATTTGTATTTGTTTATAAATTCTTTCTGGGGTCTTAACTGAATAAAGTATATTTAAAATTGATTTTTATGTTTCCAATGTTAATTCCTTTGCAAATACTAAAAATGATGCGTTAGATCTTAACAATGCCACTGATAGTTAAAGTAAATTCAACATAGAAGTTCCACATAATAATACAATCTAAAGGTTATAAAACTTCGTATCAAATCAAATTAAAGCAGACAATATAGTTTGTCTTAACAAGTGATAATTCATATCTTTTGTCACCTGTTAAGTAATTTTTCACTGCCTCAAAGGATGGAAGGATAAAGGGTCGTTGAAAAACTTTTGAGAGTTGCTCCCCAATTCCTTAGAGGTGCGAAATCACGGAACCCTTTAACACAGTGAAACGTTCTGCGGACCCACGTCTCGCTATAAATCGCTCACTCTGACATTTGACAACTTGAAAACCGACTTACGACTTGGACTTACGTCTTGTTAGGCATTGATGTAGATTTTGCATTTTAGTTACAAGTTCTATTTTTTTTTATTGGTATTAAAATGTCGTTGTAAATTCGATTGACATATCTGCATCGATCGACATGCGATTTTTTTCACTCAGAAATAAGTAATTTAGACCAGCAGTGTTAAGAACTATCTTGTCTAACTTCTTTATATGATTTACGGCTTCACCACTATCTCACCTATTATCATTATACTAAAAATTAAAAAACGGTACATCAGTTCGTATACCTGAAGGGTTATATTATTTACTTCTATGGCATTTAAAATTTAACTCGTTAGTACAATTGCTAAATCATACATTTCTATAGTTCTTGCAGTTACAAATACGTCAAAATCCATAGGAAAAATCAAATTCTTGATAAAGAGATGAGATTACTAACCTATACAAACATGTAACAAAATTGAAGATGATTGTTTAGGTAGTATATGTTAAGTTAAAGTGCAGTCTAAGGTTGTTGTACATTAAACCTAAAGGGAGACTGACTGTCAAGCGCAGCTACCAGAATACATCTATAGATGCTTGGTGACGAATTCCCAACTTAAGGTTGGTAGTTAGCTAAGGGGGTATTAGGAAAACCTTTCGACATTTTTTGGTTATATAACGATGTTCTTCTTTACCGAAAAAATGTCTACGCTTATCGACACGGCAACAGACTGGAGTCACGATATCTGAAGGTGTCAATCCTTTTTCATTTCTAAATCAAAATCAAAAATACTTTATTCAGTGTAGGCCCTGATAAAGCGCTTATGAACGTCAAAGTTACCACCGGTTCGGAAAACAACCCAGTGACATCGAGAAGAACCGGCAACATTACATTCGGTTTTGGTGGATGCACAGAGAGGGCATCATTTCCAGACGTCACCATCGTTCACATATTGATCCACCCTGTAATAGACCTTAGACATTAAATAATTACTTAATAGGATCAGATTCATATCTTTACCTTTGTATAATAATTTAACTATAAATATTTCTTTTCGATTTATACATGAATTAAATTTTAGTAGCTTTGAACATTTTACTTTTAGAAACGTATTCAAAATTTACGATAGAATTTTAACTAGTTCATTCCGATGGTATTTATTTTATACGTAACCTATCTATTTATATAAAGTAAAAACTTATACACTGTCTGGCATATCAACGCAGAGCTCAAACTATTAGGGTTAGGGCCCATGCATGCGATTTCCTTTTGTACTGCAGGTGAGCACTACTGAACGTTTTTTCCGTCAGTCATTGTCTATTCTTTTACATATAACATAAATACTCGAATATAATTATTGCATAGAAAACGCATGTAAAGCTGCGTGAAATTGCTTGTAAAAAAAACAAAAGAGGAAACATCGTTGTCAAAATAATCTTAAAATAGAACACAATAAGAAGACTCTTTACATTAAGACAAATAATATTATTTTAACACCGTAGCGTTCAGTACTAACCTCGAAGCATCTGTAGTCCGGTGAAACTATAGAGACCTGTATTAAATTAAAAAAAAAAAGTAGTGTGTACTTATGTACACGCGTTAGAAGTTATACTTCTTTGGCGTATTAACATAAAACATCTTTTCAATAATGTTATTTTTCGCCTTATTCTACGTTTGTAGAAAAAACGACACTAACAATAGAAAAAAGGTATTTAATACATACATACTTTTTTTGAATAAAATGTTGACTATAGCTAACTTCAGGGTGTCGGTTTTTCGTAAAAATTAAAATGAATAAAAATTTACTCTCATAATTTTTGCCTAACGCGCCAAAAGGAGTACAACTTAAAAAAAAACATGGGAAATTCAGTAAAAATATGATTATAACTCCGCACTATACCCTTATAATTTACATAAAAAATACACTAGGTGGGCTACAAAAATAAGGCAATAAACTGTTTCTCACATAACAATTCACACAGTAGGACTATTTAGAATTATTTACACGCGAACCGCAACAACCCACAATAAAACGGCGTCTCCCAAAACATTTTTATACCCTTGTAAATAACCCTAAGGCTCTTAATATTCGTCTCATAAGAGAGAAGACTATAGGATTTGGTATTTATGTCATGCGTCTCATTCGGTCATAGATCTATATCGGTAAGAAGAGTCATCTGGCAAGATATAAGTTGTAGCCTTTGATGTATTTACAGAACACATATATAAGTAGGAAAAGTGAATTGTATTTATGGCAGTTAAGATCGAGTAAGTAAAGTTCACTCATCATTGAGTCTTAGCCTATCACCTCAAGGCTGCAGTGCGTAGTGAAGAGCCACATCCTACTCGAGGTGATCCTGTCTTGCAGAACACGACGTATCTAGGCGGGAGAATTAATAAACATTCCTGAAGGTCGGTACTCGGTACCGGGGATTATTATCAGAGGGGATAAGAAACGGGGTTAAGGTGAGTCTGCTTCGGCTCGCTCGTCGAAGAGTGCAGGGAGAAAATCTCCTTAAAAAGTAATAGTGGGAGAAAACAACGTTAAAATTTACAGAGGAGCCTCATTGCGGAGAGAAGTAGAAGACATCGTTACAAAGTTATCATGGAAGAAAATCATGATAAAAAAATACAGTGGGTGAGGCAACAATCTTGGCAAAAAATACAGACGGACAGCGGCTAGAACAGGCGTCTCCTCCACTACCAGGCCGAACCAAGGAGGAAAGATGGGTGGGACTTTACCTTTCATCACACTAGTTCAGTACACGTAAAGGTAGTTAGGATGACCGGGCTGTCTCTGTCTAAGACCGGCTTGGTGTTCGGGTTAGGCCTTACCGTTGGGGCATCGCAATGCACGCTTACACGATCTCGTTACTTACAATAACGCGGTAAATAGTTCATGATAAATAGGAGTTCAACACTACCCATACTCTCTCTCAGGAAGTGAGAAACTCACGTAGGATCTCTCCACGTTAAAAAAAAAGTTAGTCTTTTATGATTCAACTGGCCACGAGTGACAAGTAATACTGACTTTGTTATCAGAATTATTTCCATATCAAGTGTGCTCTCCGGTTACTTAATTTTTTTATGAGATAACTTAAATATTAAAGTTCAATCAATAAATATATCTGTCTCATAAGATGGCTGGTTAAAAACTCGACTAGCGTTATAATGATTGCCATATTACGCGGCAATTTGTTCAGCCTTCTATAAAGATCTTATTCTGCCAGCAAGTGTGACGACCACCACTGCCTATAATATAAAAATATTTAGTTTAGTAATATTTTAGAAGCCTTATGTGTAACCACAATTAATCATTTATCGTAACGATTATTAAGGCCATTATAAATAACCTCCTTACATATTGTTTTTTTTCATTCAAGAAATTCGACAGATATAGAAGTGATGTCTATCATCATTGCATCCAATCATAAATCAATCAAGATTGGCATATTGTAAGTAAAATAAATCGGTAATTCACTTCTATTATAAAAAGTTCTTTGTACATGATAACCATTGGAGACACAAAGAGATGTGGTTAAACAAAATCGTAACGGCCCTCCTTATTAATATTTGCTCAAGCTGTCTGCAGTACAATAAAAATGGAGTAATTCATCTCAATTAAAGCATATTTCTGAATTTTATTAACTTCAGTACTAAGAACAATCTTATTATAAGCCTATATTTATAACGAATTAGTCATTTCCTACGGCTTCGCATGCGATATCCATGATATAGATTCAACTCTTTATTTTAAGGCTATTACAGGGTGGATCAATATGTGAACGACGGTGACGTCTGGAAATGACACCCTTTCTGTGCATCCACCAAAACCGAATGTAATTATTTATAACTATGTTTTAAAAATATGAGTTATTTAATATGTTTAATGAAAAGATAAACCAGATCGAGTTTCTTGCCGATTCTTCTCGACGACTGGGTTGTTTATCCGGACCGGTGGTAACTTTGACGTTTATAAGCGCCTTCTCAGGGCCTAAACTGAATACAGTATTTTTTATTTTTGTTTTGATTAAGTAACCCCTATTAAACTTTATCATTATTACTGGAATATCTTTAATTTAAATAGCCGGAGACGCCGCACAATGAAACACCGTTTTTGAGACTGATTCATGTAATTTGTTTCTACCCACATTTGCATGCATACATATATATACCAATTACTAAGCCCGCATAGTTATAGCTATTAAACTATAGCATAAGCCCAATACTCTGAAAAGTTTCATTTTACTTTATAGGTTTTAGTCTTTGACCACAGTTTCATCTGATGTTAAATGACAATATGGCCTATGGTTAAACCTAGAGAGAGACTAACTCTCAAGTGCAGCTGCCGAAATAGGTACAAATAGGTACTTGGCGATATATTTTCAACTTAAGAGTGGTCGCTCGCTAGACATACTTAGAAAAAGCCCTACCAACATGCTAACTTAAAAAGAGCTCTACCACCAAGCCCCAAGTTTTATATATACTAGTGAACGTTTTATTATTATATAATAAGCTGTTTCAATTATATGAATGGATAGTTAAAGTAGGATTTACAATTTTGGTGATAATGTTAGTCCACAGATTCCGTATTTTGCATATATACGTAAGCAAGTCTAGCATAAACGACGTAAACACGTTTGGGTGTTCAACCATTAGCTTCTAACAGCTTTTATCTCGTAAAAAGTAATGTGTCAAGTAAAAACCGTACAGGCGACGTAGAAGTTTGCACTTTCAAAATATTTAGTTCACAATGAACTTCCTCTCACGTCGGTTGGGGGTAAATTAATTAAAGTCGGGCAGTGCTACGCCACCGACTGTACGGATACCGGCGGGTATTTGCCTGATGAATTCAATAAAAACTTTAGTTTCACCTTTGAGGGAATTATGTAACGCGAAATTTTAACGAAAACACAGGCGATGTTAGTTTAAAATAAACAATTAGCCTTATATTGTAAAAAAGCTCGCAATTTTTAAAGTAGAAATAAACCTTACCGGAGCAAACTAATCTTAATAGGAGTATTATGGAGATATGTCATCATCGTCACATCAGTGTGCAAGTTACATACTGCAGGGTCATAAGCCTCTTTCTGAAGGAAGATAAGAGCATGATCACCACACTAACCTATGACATATTGCCGATCTCAAACTTTGGCAAGTTCTCATTTCTCTATTTTCCCAGAGACGGTGGTACTACAAGAATATTTTCCATAGCATGGTGGCAGGACTTTCTCTAAACCCGCCTGGCTAGCTACAAGCCTCAAGTGGAAACTCTATCGCTCGAGCACCTATTGGTGGTGTTGGTTCCCGCGCCTGCACTTGAGTCAGTCCTACTTTGGGCTTATCATATTTACCATTTTGGACCACAATCGATTGTGGTCAAACGCCACTACTGCCATTAGTGGACTATAAGTATTTGTTTCAAATCTCACATATCTACATCAAAAATATAGTTTAAATGGAACAATAAAACTGTTATCACGAAAACGAATTCATGGGAATCAACTTGCGTCTCATATAATCTTATCGAATCACTTATACTTAAATTCTACTGAAATATCCAATTATTTTTCTATAAATACAATAAAATAATATTGAAAATATAATTCATTGTAACTTAATACTTGAAGTCTGCTAAAGAATTTCGCTAATTACACTCACGTTTTCTTTCATTATAGTAACAATGTGGGAGGTATTATTACTGTGCATCGTATCTCTCAATATTATGTCTATGACCTGTCCACAAAATCTATAAATAAAAATTATCAAAGTCGCTTTTCGTGTCTGTTTGTGTTTTTTTTTAGCTCTTCAAAACTACGCAACGGATTTTGATACGGTCTTCACTAATGAATAAATCAAAACTACTGGATCGATTTTAATCATTTTTTCAGTGAATGACATAGGCTATATATTTTATACCCGTGCGAAGCCGGAGCGGGCCGCTAGTAAATAATAAAAACTGTATATGTTTACATATAAAATACATAACAAAATATGCATTTGATGAAGGAGGGTACTATAAAATATGACATCGAAATGCATTCGATTCGAAAGGGTATAATTGTATTACGTGGGAAGTGTATATTCGTCGGGTTAGAGAACAATTGAGGCACTTCAAACTTTTCAGTTTCGAATCTCACCGCAGACCAGGCGCGTGGAACGTTTACACAATTCTCATTGACTTAGTTTTGTTTATACACAAACAAAGTTCCCTGCATTGTTTTCTGTGCAGTTATAACAAGACTAGTAATGCTTTTCTATGTTTGAATTTTTTATATAATGGTAGTTGTTTATTGTACAATACTAATTGGATTGAAAATGTAGAGGGTAAGGAAAAAATATAGATTAGTATGAGAAACTGGTTGGTCCAAATAATGGTTGGAAGTCGTCTACTGCATGGTTCTCGCATGCGTTTTTCCCACGTACATCGGTCCTCTGGAAAGAACTCCCAGCGGCAGCGTTTCCGGACCAATAAAACCCACAGAACTTCAAGAATCGAGCCTACTACTTCCTCAAAGGCCGGCAACGCATTTGTGATGCCTCTCGTGTCACAGGTGTCTATGGGCGGCGGTGACTACTTACCATCAAGGAACCCGTCTGTTCGTTTGCATCCAATCGCATAAAAAAAAGAAAACTTAATTAACACCCGCTTATATTGATTTTGCCAAGATATAAGTAACGCTTCATAGAAAAAGAGGAAGAGACAGTATGAGTATATAAGAAATATTATGTAATCCAGAGCCGTCATTACTCCGCGTGAGGTTCTGAGCTGCAGGTAAATGTACGCTTGCTGTTTGGAACTCGTGAGTTATTTCATTGATTTGTAAAGCAATGCTCGCTGCCTCTCCACGCTTTCTTTTTCTCTTTCACACTCTTTTTTATACTTTATTATTTTTACGTCACCCACCTGGTGGGATCTATTTACACGGTCCCCCTATCAGACACTTAAGAAATAAACTTGTTTAGTGTAGATTCGTAACTTAGTTTTCTCATAAAACATGAATCATAATCGAGTTTTAATGATATATTTAAATAAATTGGCTTTTTCCATATAGTAATCTTTTTATCTATAAACATAATTAAACTTCTGTTACTTTGAAAATCAACCATGATAAAACTATTGAACAGTATTGGCGTAGGGTTATGACTGTTTAAGTGCTCAGCATGGGTTGAGCAAAGAAGGAAGCTGATTGCCGTTGTGGGCCGTGATTTGTCCCTGTCGACTTTGATCGGATCCATGGTGCGCAGTGACAAATTATGGTCTGCTGCATTTTCTTTTTGCGAGGACGTTCTCCTGTGGAAAGAAGAAGCTGAGAGACAGAGGTAGAGAGAGCCCGAAGTTCTCATTGTTCGCCGTGGGAGAGGAGGGCACGGAAGGAGGAGGGGTGACCGACATCGTCTGAGGCCCCCATAATACGCATTTAGGTAACGGACGCGAGGGCGTCCGTTGCCGCGTAAGAAAGACCCGAGGAGTTGAAACTCGGTTTTGACTCCGCTTTTTAAGAGGGATATGGGGAAAGAATTGTCTTCTCTTTCCGAGAGGAGAGTCCCTTCTCAACATCTGCAGTTGACCCGAGCGCGTGATCAGGATTGCGGAGTTTGCTTATCTTAATCCCGCGACCCTGGCTCTTATACGCGCTGAGCGGCCAGTGGAATTTTAACCGGTATGAGTCGGGCATAACTCTCTTATTGTCCCCCTGACGGTGAGAGGGTATCCAACGTGGGATATCTCCACTATGAAAAAAAAGGGTTATGAATGTTACATGCGGAGTTTTTCTTAGATGCTTCTAGGCTTATTTTTTTCGTTTGACTATTTGCCGTATTTTTAATGCCCAGCGAAGCGGGCGCGAATCAGTTAGTTATATAGAATTAAAAGGTGTTTGTTTTTTTTTGTAGGATGACAAAATTACGTCGTTATTTCTGACGGTAATCGGTACACAATCCAAAAATAATGGTGATTATGGAGATATTTACAATGTCTAAAGATTAAAAGTGAGTCACTGTGACGGACTTGTTATTATGTATATGGTAGTTACGATTTAGTCAGATAAAGAAGCGTACGCATACTACGTGACCCATGTTTGACAATTTTTTACCCACCTCCCTCCCTTTAGTCCGTAATAGGTATATAAGAAGACAAGACTACTAAAGTGGGGACTCTAGTTTTCATGTAGTAATTCATAACGGTTTACCTCCTCCTCCCTGTGACCAAGTGTGGTAGTTTAAAGACCTCTCCCCTCCCTGAATGGGGCACGTAGTATGAGTATGTTTCCTAAGACGCTTTATCAACTTGTTTAACAACAACATTGTACACACTGATCCCAGAACACGAAACGCCTAGACACGTCACTCAGTAATACGGCAGATGTTAAACCACTACATGGCGATAGTCGAATCTAATTACCACGTTTCGACAACAGCAAGCCAAATTTCAGTATAAATATGAACAAGAAGATCATGAAAAGGTAACACGGTTCAATACCTTAATTAATTACTTCATGCAAAATGCACAACGACAACATTAATTAGCGGAAAATTCTCGATCAAGACATGGAGGAGTAAAAGTCTCGTGTGTAGTTATGATTGCCGCAGGCTTAGCGCCTCTCTCTGATGAACGTAAAACGTGCGGCTACGAAACCCGCGAGAAAACATCAACAATATTATGTGATAGTTTCACATTTGAACATCGAAAAAACGTCTGGAACAATCTAGAATTCCGTACAAAGACCAGGTATAGACTCACAATACCAGATAATGCAGCATGGCGTCTCATTGATGAAATGTTATTGCTCTGAGTATTGTAAACATAAACAAATGACATCTAAAAATATCGGACCACAAACTTCGTTCACCTTTTAGCCGTTCTTATAGTCATCAACCGAATATTAATTGCGTTCTAGAAATTTCCATCCTTACTTTTATTAGATACAATTTAAAGACTTCGCACTGCGATCGATAACAGTTATTTATCGAACTGATAACAATCTTAATTAATAATGTAAATGCGAAAGTTACTTTGTACGTTTATTTGTTACATTTTCACGGCTTAACTACTCAAAGGATCTTCACGAAATTTTGCATACACATCACCAGAGTATTAGATTTATATTATTGACTGATAATGGCTCAGTTGGTAGTGGCTTCGGACACAGCGTCGAAAGACGTAGGTTCGAACCCTGGCAACTGAGTCAGAGCTTTCGGTGAAGGAAAGCATCGTAATGAAACCGTAGCATGGTGATAGGGCTTTTTTTAACTCCATCTGGCTAGCTGGATAGCTAAGGGTGGTCCCTCAAGTTTACCTAAATGTACAAAAGTAATATCCTATATATATCTATCTATATATCTACACTAGCAGTGTAGTTCTATACTTAGCTAATGTAATAAAAATTACAGATGTCAATAATACAAGCGATCTTAATCGTATAAAATATTTGTATAATAGTTGTTAAATCGCTGGTTACCTGGCCCGATGTTTGTAAATTAGAATACCTCCCAGATCGTCGTCTCTCAGACTATTTTAGGGAATAATGGCTTGTTAGCATCCAGCAAATGGTGGAAAGTTTCTCTGCTTCGTTAGAAACTCTGATCTGTAAGGGAATTTGTGCTCGATATTACTAGAAATGATGCTCTAATATACCTAGTCGGGTCATAAGTTCTATCACTACCTTATTAATTTTCAAATACTGCCTAAGATATACGTTAAGTACTTTAGTAAATAAAATAAAAACATTTTTATTTACGTTTAAAGCTGGAGTAGTCGCAAGAGGAAGATGAGTCGCGGTTATCGCAATACACCGCTGTATTTACGTACAAACAGAGATTTTCAACATTCTGCAAAAAAAATTAAATAACATTACGGTTTGTTTATCGCGCTATTAAACGGTACACTAAAGATTCAAACTTCCAAAATCGTAAGAGAAACGGCCTACCTCGTATTGTTGGGACACCAGCGGTCATCAAAGCAGGCGCGAATCCAATCAAATCCCGTGCATATAGTAAAAAATGTTAGCTCTTAGCATGGGGCTAATCAGAACCACGATTAAAAAGGTGTTAAATAAAGACCTGAGACTACGAGATTATCGTAAAAAGAATGGACGTTATTTGAACAAGTGTATAAAAAAAGAATGCTCAAAAGGTCCCAGACTTTGATACAGAGGTACGGAAAAAAATAACGCGAATTTTTCTTTTCGGACATGGAAAGTGTATCGGATTTTGGTAATTTAAATAAGTATGCTATCATAAATTTTCATAATTATTAATGATAATTCTAAATTAATTGGCATCAGTTTGGTAACAGAGCATACGCAGACTCTCTATTCATGTGGATGATACGCAATTTAGGGTTCTATTGATTACTAGCTCGTATATACAAGAAACAGTTCCGTTTTATTCATATGTATATCCTAACTAATCCGAACTAAATATTACATACGTCGACCATCGATTCCTGTTGACGTCAAGTCAGATTGTGTCCACATCAAGTCATATCAGGAACGCCAGCGCCATCAGGCGTCGCTCTATGGAGTTAGTGGAGCGCGCGCTATCAAGTAGGCAGCGTTGAGATGATTCATTCTTTTGTTGGTCGTCGGCGTGAGCGGTCGTCACTAAAACTATAGCGCGTTCTGAGAAACGTACCCTATTAATTATACGTGCCTACCTACATACGATCTGTAATATAATCGTTTACATAAAATATATCTAATCCGGAATACAAGTTCTATCCGTGATGGAGAGGCTCATCTTATATATATAATAAAGGCAAGTGTGAGTTTGTTTTTTAACCTTTTCAAATCTTAACTATTGCCAGGAGTACAAAAAAGGTCATAGGATATTTTTATCTAGAAAAAATTGATGGTACCGAAAGGTAAATAAAATCTGCAGTAACCCGAGCGAAGCCGTCAGAAAAATCTAACACCTCACAATAATAATACAAACAACTGGAGACGCGAGCACTTGCTAGTCTTATATATTTATTAAACCACTCGTTTATGCAAATTCTTTCTATACTCGCTTCTAATTCACAAGAGGATTCATTTTCCAAGCGTCCACTACAGTGCAGTATGGTCTTGTATCTACGTTTATTTCTTGTCAGTTAGGTACTCGTTAACAGGACAATTAACGAAGCGGTTTAAATCCAAACGCTCTTGTTTGAAATTCAGTAAATAATCGCAAATTGTGAGTGAAGCGCCCGGTTTCGAGATACAATGCTCGCTGCAAATCGACAATTACTCCCCGGGTAATTGGTGAACAGAGAGCGGCCGTACTCTCTTAATATGCACGATAGTTCCCAGGGTTAGTGAAAATCGCAAAGACGCGTAACCGACCACTGTTAACTTATTATATAAAAAAATCGGTCGTTGAAAAAAATGCTGGATCTAGGTAGCAGCGCCATCTAACTAGCCTAACTCTATAGCTAGATATCTAAGAACTGGCCAGGCAAGTGCAAAAAAGATATCAAAATCGGTCAGGTCAAGCTGTTTTACGAAAAGTGGTGACAGTAAACACTGTGAAGGGTAGAGTGTTGAAGACAACGGTTCTCGTTCAAAGTTAAGCAAAGGCGGACGCGGTAAGTACTTGGACGGGTGACCGCCTGGGAACACACCACATGACGTTAGCGTTTTTTGTACTTTTTAGAAAGAAGTTTTCCCCTCGTTCGTGTGATCGTAGGCACACATACACAGACACACACTTTTTTTTGGTATCACTTCGTAGACCTTTGGCCTTAATTTTAAATGGAGATTATCATAATGGATTCATTTAATACGAAAAAAAGTGGGGCAAGCGGTGTGATTCCTATGTTTTTACTCTGTACATTAAATATGCAGATGAAGTTACAGGATTATAGCTAGTTTAATATATAAAGATTATCCAGCATTATGCCTAGTAGCCTGTATCGACAATTATACTATCAAAAACATAGGTAAAGAATAAGGACGTATATAATAAAAACACAAATCTCTCACTCTTCTTGTATTAATTGTAATTTAAAAACAGAAGCTCATAGGTTAACAACACGATTAGAAGCCCTTTTTAAATACAATATTACATAAAACGACAGATGTGCCCCTCATTCTTTGGACAGCAGTATACTTTATTACCATAACAAAAGATCTCATAATGTATTTCACAGGTTCTTAGTAAACAGCATTATGTAATTAGTGTACATTTATAAGAACAGAGACAGTATAGCGAAAGATGACAATAATGATAGAACATTATTAATATTTATATCATACTAGCTGCCAATCCCGGCTTTACACGGGTACAGTAACAAACAAAATGAGATCAAATCTTTCCTTCACAGTACAATATTTATCAAATGGCAATATTTTTGAAAATCTCATCCTAATGTCTTCTCACGCATTTTTAAAATTTTTCGAAATTTTGCAATTCTATACGATCTCACAAAGATTTTTACAAATACAAACCTTGTCCTGTTACTTACAAACACAACCAAACAATCATTGGATAAATAAGTGCAGCCGTTCTAAAGTGATGCGATTCGTTCATTCATTCATTCAGCAATTGATTTTTATTTATATAAATGATAAAACTGAATAATATTGAAAAAATACTAATAATTTAAAGCTCAAAGGATTATTTGTTTTTTTTTTCTATTTTTTTATTTCAACCCACTAATCTCGTGAAGTGTTGGAAAATTTGTACAGTCGGATAAATTATAATGAGTGTAGATTATTTTGTTTATTAAGATACTAGTCATGATTTATTTTACAATACAAAGATTTAATTTTTTATAAAATTTTATTGTGACCGGGTATCACACCACTAGTATAATTGACAAAGATGGCTACCGCTTTGTTGTTAACTCATGAACATAAACCAGCCATTGTCATGTAAAATACATAGATATCTAATTAGAATGTTTGCTTTTCTATTCAGCAGAATAATGTGAGAGTGGTACACCTGACGGTTTTTGCAATATTGAGTGTTATATATGGGTTTTGTCTAAGTCCGCCTGCCTATGTACCACCCTCAAATTGAAAATCTGTCGCCAAGCACCTGTCGGTGTGCCGGCAGCTGCACTTGAGAGCCAGTACCATCTTAAACCGCATCATCATTTAACATCAGATAAGATTGTGGCCAAACACTAACCTATAAATTATAAAAAAAACGTTTGGAATCAGGAAAAAAGTAGTATAATTGTTTTGTTCATATATTATGAACTTCTCTTCTCAAATTACGCTTAATCAAAAAATGAGTTAGTTGTAGACGTGATTCGTTAAAACTATACATTTTTCGACTTCTCTCCGACTTGTGCTTTAATTAAAAGGCCTTTTCTTCTTTATAAGTTTATGTATAGTTTTATTTATCATGTTTTTGCTGCTTATAGTACAGCTTTGACAAGCTGTGAGTGAAGTTGGCGCGAAGGCAATCGTCTTATTCGAAGCGCATAGTAATTGTAATAGTAATTGTTGACTATATAGGTTATTTTTGTCAACCCTGATCGCAACCTGCATTCAGCATTGCGGCCGCAACAAGAAATGTACGGATTGCAATCCGCGGAGAGCAATTAGTCAAATTTGATATATTCACCTATAGGTTTTGCTTAGTACAATGTTTGACAATCTCCATAATCCAGTACAACACATGTGTATATAAAAAAATGAAACGAATTATATATTTTTGTTAACAGAATTGTACAGAGAAAACATTGAGATTAGCAGAGACGTAGGCAGACAATAAAACGAATAATAGCACAGTGGCGCTAACAGATATATTACAATATATCTAACTGTAAGAAAATGTTGCGTTCATAATTGAATAGAACATAATAGGAAACCCTACTATATTTGTAGGAATCAACATCATTATGACGAGGCTTCGTAGAAATGTAAAGTGTTTTTTTTTTATGCGATTGAAGGCAAACGAACACAGGCACAGGCAAACGAAACAAGTTTCATTAGCATCGTACTTTCATAAAACCACACAATTTTATATGGATATTTTTAAACCAACTTAACACTTTTCCGTACGATTTTGCGGACAGTTTTTTTCATACAATCCTTGTCCTGATAAATTACACACATGAAAAAAAAAAAATTTACCAAATTGGTGTAAACCATCTGAAGTGTTGCGCATAAATAATACATGCGGTAATTGATTTTTACATATATAGATTATATTTGACTTATATTATTGCACTTTTATGGTTCTTTCTGTTTTTAACGTCGAAATTATCCTTCTATTGTACATAGCAACAAAGTAATATCAAATGAACTATTTACTGAGAGAATAAGATCATACGAAATGAATGCACGAATCCTCTAGTTTTGTTCCTGGAACCGTTGCGGTTTAATTTAGCTAATACAGAATGTGGAGTCAAAGGCAGAGGGCGCCCGTCAAAGGACTGTGAACATAGTTCGCACAATTTGAGAACTGAACGAAAGACAAAAGGAGATTGCAATGGAATACTTACGCTACTCTACATACGAATTCGGTGTGGTAATATTTTTCGGATCTACTTTTCTGGAGCTTTTATGCCAAATTCTCTCTTGAACTCATACATGTAGTTATTGCTATGCGGTCTAAGTCATCGAAGAAGCGAACTTGTTTTCCACTGATGCTAACGGTTGGGTCTCTGTAGTTTTACTGCCGGGGCGGCACGATGACTGCAATCACGATCCCGTGTCGTCCCATTTTGACGGTAGAGGGTACACCGTGGGGTTTTAGTGAGTCGGAGTCTCACACTGTCCACTCTCTCCCCCGGAGAGTGGCGTGTCCATGATGGATTTACCCACGTAAAAAAAAGGGTCTCTGTAGTCTCGGCAAAAATATCCGGTGTGATACAAATGTTCGGGATCTTAATATATACAGTATTTTTGTCAAACGCCACCTATCATCTAAGTCTTGTCTCCATCAATCATCTTAAATCTAAATCATATATAGCTCATGGTGAAGGAAAAAACTATGAGAACACTAGAACGTCAGAGGCAATGGTAGACAACCCTATTAAAAAAAAAAACGGTTTGATAGTATGGTCATCGCATATGAGTGATTTTTGCACGATGGATATAATTATCAATTTTGTCAAAATCCAAATCAAGCTAAAATGAAATTAAACATATATTATCGTAGAGTCTCTTATTATATATTGCTCGAACTGACTCTTTTTGTGTGATACAAATGGTGGCTTCTATCTCAGCAGCCCTCCTCCACAGTAATATAACTATAAGATGGAATTAAGCATAAGTTGTGTTCGTGACATATTTATACTGTTAGTTCTTTAGATATTCATTATATAAACCTAGTTTGAAATTAAAGGACCGTATGTGTATATTATATGTCCGCCTACAAAAGAAAACTATCTTGCATTGTACCAAAATTATCATTTCTGGAGTGGTCATACTCGCGGTTACCTTCGAGAAGTGGCTTTATATGACTAGTCTCAGGTAGCATTGTAATGTTTTTCAGCTTGATAAGACATAGTTTAGTTTGCAGGGATCACTCACAGGTTCGGCAGATGGAGGAGACGGCCGGTGTGTACACGGTCTGGCGGCGCTTTGTAACGGCGGGCAAACCGTTGGGGCGGCACGATGAGTGCTCGAGAGTTCTCCTGCCGCCCCAACAAAAGCGGCGAATGTACACCGTGGAGTTTTAGTTGGTTAAAATTCGACACTACCCACTCCCTCCCCCAGGAGAGTGATGTGTCCATGCAGTATTTTCCTACGTTAAAAAAAAAAGGTTGCAGTGAACACTACACATAAAATAGCCTGCATTCCTATTAGGTACTTCCTATTAAAAAATACTTATCGATTATTATAACAAATTTGGTAGGTTAATTGCTTTTTCAGAACTAGAATAAACATCGCGGATTATAATACCAAGCTGTTCCATAATAATGTAATGAAAGATTGGAGACGCTCTAGTCAATATTGATCTGATTTATTTAGAAGCAGCGCTGTATACAGATACAAACGTGTAAGAATACACTCGAATAAAACAGAAAGCTTGTATTACAATGTGATAAGAGTGAAAATTGCAAAACAAAAATTGTTCAACTGGTAAAATGATGTATGTCAAGGTGGAAACGGTGGGAAATGGGTAGTGCGGAACCACGCATGGTCCCAAGGAAATTGCTGTGTTTTATTATATTCGCCGTACGGTTGTTGGCTGATATGAAATATATTGAAGGATTTTTCAATAGATGTTCAATAAAAATGTATGAACTGTACAGTGGAACAAGTTTTATTATGAAATTTTAAAATACAGGCTAGCGCCATCCGGTGGTGAGTTATGTTGAAATGTATAGCATAAAAACCTATCTCCGTGTAAAAATACTTAGGTGTGTCAATTTTCATTTTGCTCGGTCAAACAGTTTTGAATTTTACCGTAAGTATTATTTTTTCTCCACTTCCACAATTACCTACTTGAAAAATACAGCAGAACTTCCTTGACTATAGTTCTAAAGACTTACCTAGTCTAGTAATAACATGAATGTACCAATATCTTAGTCGCTATATATTTCCTATTCGATTTTGAGCAATTTCCTGGTATACCTTCCAAAAGTAAAGTCTAATACCAATAAAATGGCACCCCTTTGAAAATATCCCCTTTACAATAATAAAATAATTTTCCAAAACGATTAATAAATGGCGACGTACTAAGGTGACAAACATTTTAAAAAATACAATCGAATTGAGAACCACTGCTTTTTTTTGTTGTCGGTTAAGGAAATACTACGAATACTGCAGTTTCAAGTCCAAATAATTCAAAATGCAAAGTCCGATGTCATTTATACAGTTAACTGCCCTCAGCGTCGGTTTGTGCCTCGGTTATATTTGCATTATATCGTTATTAGTGCTGCGCTTAGTAAAATTTCAAGCCGAAGCCGAATACTATATTTTAGCCTTTTGTGGTGTTGTCTGTGGTATTCATACAGTGATCAAAATTTAGCCATAAAAAAGGGGTACAGATTTTTTACTTACAATATACAGATATTATTGTTTGTCATGAGTATACTTAACATAACTTATAAATTAACAATTTTTGTGATTTTTTTTATATCGCCTCTTTTTTTTCGTCCATCTATCGCACGCCCCATTACAGCCGGTCGTGAAGTAGGGGTAAAGTGAGTAAAGTAATAAAAAAGAAAAAAGTGAAATGCGTTTCACTGTTCTCCAATACTCGAAAGCAAGCGAGACACTGCTCCGACTATAACCGACACAGTGTTTGCCCCCATCACCTTTCGTTATACAAAGAGGTTGCGGATAAAAATTTCAAAGCCCTCCCATAGGAAGTTTTCACTTCAAAAATAGGGATTTTATTCTGTTTTACCGAAGACCGAAGCCGAATAGAAAACAAAGGACATCATTAAACAGTACGCTCATATCGTTACAACCCTGCCAAGTAGGTTTGGCCTGCTCCATCTAATTGTCAAGTAATTTTCTTATGAAATATCTTGTTATGAATTCTTATATAAGTGTTTTAATAAACTGAATCACCAATTTATTCCGCTCGCCTCAATTCACGCATATTTAGTTGTATCTCTTGAATTAATTCAGCGTGAGGTTCACATTATACGGGCCTACAACGAAAGTACATTTTATGTGTGAAGTGTAACTAATGCTTAAGATAAATAAGGCCGGGTTGTATAATATTTTAAAGGGGATATATTCATCTTGGGCTTAAGAAGGTAAGAAGAATATTACTGAATAAGAAATGCTGCGTTAAATATATTTCTGTATAGGTGCATTATTTGAGGCACGCTTTTTAAAATTACATTTTAATTTAACTATTTATGATTGTTGATGATTTAATTGAAAAGTGACAAGTAACATTGAAACTAACAGATATGACTAACGCTTGAAGTATGATCGAATAGTAACACCTACCCTAAGACACATGACTAACAATCGACTTGTTTAAAGGCGAATTATTTCAGGCAAGTTTTTAAAATTAACACATATTAAAAAAAGGTGTGTGTGCGATTCACACACGATAGAAGTGAAAATTCAGTATATCGACAAAAGAATGAGATGAATAGAATAATAACAAAATTTATTTGCTTAAAAATGAAAGAATTTTGATTAATTTTAAAAGATATTTTTTTATTTTATTTAACATATGTTACATAATTTATTGTTCAAGTTTCATATTTTCAGTTTCAATAAACAAGATATAAAAATACTCACAAACACTGTTAAATAATAACACACCACGCTGACTTCTTACTAAAAAGCTGTAATACGCAGCCGCATACAGTGTATCATAGTACACGTACTTTCCATATATACTAACATACGTTAATAAGCAAATACAAGCAAGTATTAAACAGTGTGCAATATACATACACACCGACATTTGCTCTCTCGCTCTGGATACACATTTTTGTATTTGTGTCTCTTACCTGTCGTTTTTCCGTTGCATCCGGTTTGAAATCACAACGATTCTAAAGAAGTTTCACTTCACAAAGACAGGGCACTTGATTTTAACTTAAGATTTGTGAGTATTAATCGAAAAGTGAACAAATGGTTATAATTAAAACTAAACATGTGACTTACGATTGTTGTATTATCGAATAGTCACAGTTAAAATCTAACAATATAAGAGATGTGACTATTGAACGAAGTGTGATCGTATAGTGAATCGAATTAGACTCGATATCGATTCAATACCTGAAACGATTAGTACGGTGTCTTAACGAGTATAATTATTAGTACTATCTTACACTACCTTACACTATCTTACGCTATTTTATAGCTTTACGTTGTTCAAGGGTGGTAAAGTGCCTAATAATAGGCGGATTTGAATAAACAAGCCCACTCTTTCCGCAAAGGCCTGCAACGCATCTGTGATGCCTCTCGGGTCACAGGTGTCCATGGGCGGCGGTGATTACTTACCGTCAGGTAAACCGATTGTTCGTTTGCCTCCAATCGGATAAAAAAAAAACAAATAATAAACAATTTCTTGACCTTTACAATTTTTTATAAATTTCTTATGTGTAAGCACTAGATTTAAACCAATTATATTACACTCTTGATAATTTCTTCTAACCCATCAGTTCTATTATATATGCCGGCGGATAGGTTATGTTATTATAGGCTATAGATATGTGCACTCATATAAATATTGAGCCCTACGAAGCAAGCCTATAAAAGCCGTCGTGAAAAAGGAGAGGGAATCATTCCCGCGTAGATCGACAGATAACTTTACATATATTCGCAACTATATACAGTTAGAGATCTATAGAGTAATAAAGACGCGATATAAGCTGTCTTATAATTCTATGCTGTATCTTCTTCTTTATCCTTATTGCACCTAAGTAGGGTCGCCACAATATTGGTCGTTTGTCATATTATGATGTATGATTTGGCTTATTTTTACGATCGGCCGTCTGCCTGACATCAACCCTTCTTGGGATTATTTCTTAGTTCCACTATAACTTCAATTTCCGTAGATATTTGACTATTCGATAACAGGTGGTAGGGTTAATTATGTTGTTAATAATGACGCGCTTGTGTACGATATATCCGTGAATTGCACCTCCACAGGCTCTGGTTTTAGGTCTGTTGTAATCATGAAGATTTCTTCCTGCAAATCTCATTGAGAAGGTTCACTGACATAATATTTTTCCGTTTCCAAGTCGCTAATGTCAAATTTTGGTTACTCGGTATTTTGTCTGGGATTATTGCACACATAGTAGTTTTGAGGAATTGTGCCGTATCTGCTGCTACTAAAGGTGACGTTAACATAGGATGACATGATACTTTTAGAAGTGCCCCCTCGCCATTCTCCTGAAGTATATTTTCATTCCAAAATATCAAAGATATAAAAAAATTAATAATCAAATAAATTTTGTTACACGCAAAATGTAATCATTACCTTTAAATAAAACCGCATTAAAATTCATAGAGAATTGACTCACAGAGTATAATGGCATCGGAATATTTTTATTGCCCATAAAATGGTGGGGGAAGAGGGAGGGGGGTCAGTTAACATAACGAAATGAAGCCCGGCGACTACCAACTCCTACTGTGATAATACGCTTTACGAGTTTTCAGTGTCGAGATGAATTCAGATAATTTTACGACCACTGAGATTCGTTGTAATACCTATTGTGATAAAATTATCCTTATCGATGTAACATAAACTATGTTGATAAGTCGATTGAAAGATTTTATAGATATATATATATATATTTAAGAAGAATTCGTATTACGTTTATTTTGTGTTAATAGAGAAGTGGAATCGAATGTGTCACGTTGTACACGACACAAAGAACAAACAATATTAGATAACGCCGATGTAAAGATAAGGCATGCATCCAACTAAAACACAAATCAGCGAAACCTGGGCTCTTTAGCAAAATACGCGTAAATCTTTTTTCATTAAATACTAGCTGACCCGGCGAATTTCGTAACGCCTAACAGTCGATTTTTTAATACTTATTCTGCTATTCGGGAACATCGTATAAATATTGACATTCATATTTTGTCGATACTAACGTCACTCAATTGTTTCACCTTCCCGGAACCTCTCCACTAACACTTAAACTTTATGCTATAGTATTAAAGTTCAAATTGACTTTTAAGTATTATTACGGATCATTTGTATGGGAGTATAGAAAGTGTCGTTTTAAGACTTTCCCAGGTAATTTTTTTAATTTTTCTCTCCGTAAGATCCATCCTCGTACTTCAAGGAATATTCTAAAAAAGAATTACCGAAATCGGTTCAGCTGTTCTCGAGATTTGCGCTTAGCAACACATTTAGCGATTCATTTTTATATTATAGATAATGTAGAAATAGAAGTTCACAGATTAATAGAAAAATACTTGATTAATAAAGGCTTTAATTTTCGGGAACTCATAAGTAAATATCAGAATGGGCGTTCATTTGCATTTCCACAATTTAATGGCCGCTGTCACGTGCCACTGTTAGAAGAAACGTTTGATTGTATATACACGACGTGTAGCTGTAAAAGTTAAAACTGAAACTAGTAATAGGAAAACGAAACATTATTTACTGAAAACAAAAAATTAATGAAATGCGTTGTAAGTTGACGATTGAACCCGACGATGGTCGATGGTTGAACCTGTCGTCGATTGACATTGTTGGTTGTTGGATCGGCGCAAATATTATTAGAGTATCCATTCTAATAGTACATCAATATAATAAATACATCATCAGATTAGCTGGGTCTCGGTAGCACAGGTGAAGTTTTCAGTTATTTAGCTTCCAAGCTGTCAAGTGATGCGTTACTTATTGCCGCTTGCCGCAGCGAGAAGAATAGCCTTCTTTTTCCCGTACGATTGTTCCATAAAGGATTTATGCACATCAGTTTGTTCCCGTTTGTGGATACCCTATAACGCACCGCTTTGCCAATAGAAAACCCGCTTTATTATCATAACAGGAATAGCTGTCTTTTCGGCTTCCGATAAGTACTTTATAGTTTCGCTAATTATTTTACTCTAATGAGTATTTTCGCGCCTCAGCCGTTACGACCATCATACTCATAAAACGGTTGCTCCCTCTATCCGCCCTTGGTGACTATTTACACGCCCAGGTTTACTTACCACCAGTTGAAAAATATAAAATTTTTAATCAATCAAAATATTGATTAAAATAAGTCGCTAGTAACAGCTAGTGTACTATATAATCTATGTATTTTAATACCTGAATTCATTGTATTGTTTTCTTATTTAAATGTCATAAAAACTTATATATTACGTTATATCGTCAACTTTTAACCAATAGGGCAGTAGATACATTGATATAATGAAATATTTATTTATTTAAAGTACCACATAACTGAGTTCGATGATTAGAAATTGAAATGAACCCTGCTAAATGTAAAAACAACATGCACAAAATAAAAGAATAAGAAGGTGTTTCATAGTATTAAAACTAATAAAAAGTAAGCAAATAAACATGTAAATAAATTCTTTTTCTAGTTGAGACCAAAGAGACACAAAAGAAAATATCGAATTTAAGACGCAAACTATTACAGAAAGAAAACATCACTACATAGTATAAAACAAAGTCGCTTTCTCTGTCCCTATATCCATATTTATACTTAAATCTTTAAAACTACGCAATGGATTTTGATGCGGTTTTTTTTAATAGATAGAATGATTAAAGAAGAGGGTTTATATGTATAATAACATAAATTAAATCGTGGAGAAATACTGTTATTTTTGAGGTTACTCCAAGTTTAACGCGTGCGGGCCACGGCCAGTAATGAATAAAACAAAACTACTGGATCGATTTTAATCATTTTTTCAGTGAATGACATAAACTAGTTATTTTATACCCGTGCGAAGCCGGAGCAGGCCGCTAGTTCGATATAAAGGGCAATGGTTGGCCTATGTTAGTTTTTACTATTGGTAAATTAGAGTTTGTCGATTAATTAAGCGGCTACCTATGCGTGGGACACAGAAAGGTATTCTTTGATGAAAATCTGGAGAATCTATGAAGTCGTGTAATAATTTGAATATAGACATTATATCAACCAACTTTCTACGAGTCTGTAACGGTTTCGTTTTATAATAGACTAAACGTTTGGAGTATGAATTTACGCTATTGTCGTGGCAGTTTGTGTCGTGAAAGGAAAGGTAATATAAGAATCTTTTTTTGTACACGTTCAATTCTATCTATAAATATATGAAACAATGTAAGTACGTTCAAGTTTATAAGAAATTCGATAGTTTGAAACAAACATAACTTATGTTTTATAGATTTTATTTATTACAGTTGAAAAAGTTACGCGTTTGGAAATGCGAACGATTCCGTTCGCAGCCAACTTGTCCATTCCAGTTGAATGCAGTAAAGTCTGTGTTGCAAGACAAATTATTGTGAGTCCGATACCTCACGTGGATTACTCGGTAATGCATTATCATTTGGCACAGAGATCCCTGTGTATATCAACTTTCTATCCACTGAATTAATACCGTGTAGAGGAATTACAAGTCCAAATCTAGTTTCGTATACGTTTTTTGTTACCTTAATATTTTTTTGTAGTCGCTTTAACTCTTAGCGTGGCTCCGGTGTATATAGTTTTTTTTTTTCTGCTTGAAATGTATTTTTTTTCTTTTCTGTAGCCCTAAGAAAGTTCATGCAATATTTTGAGTAGTTAAGGAGTAAAAGCGTGACAAACAAAGTCGCTTTTGTATTTGTAATATTATTTAAGATGTACAGGGGAAAATACATAAAAATTAAATTGAATGCAAAAATATACTTTTAACTAGAAAATTTCCTTTCACCCGATTACTTCTCATCTCCTGTGTATGCACACCACATCGCTTGCCCCACTTCACACGTCACTGATAACGTAATGCTTATAAAAATCATGGTCTCTTACAAACGAATAACCCTATATAAAATGTAGTTGTCATATATAATTTATTTTTACATAAGGACCGTAGTATGTTACGTATTTAAGTGTCTGAGAAGTGAAACAAAGGAGAATTATCAAAAATCTTCCCAGTAGGTTTTGCGTGATACACTTAAAACGGCAGCCCATTTTATTTAGATGGGTATACTTTATAAAAATCCGAAAAGACGAGTATGTGTTTCGTGGAAAAACGATATCGGGCATCTGATTCCTGGAAAATAAATTATAATCTACATCTGACTGGTTGAACTATGAAAAATGAAACCCTTTGCGTTCGCTTTCTACTTTCCGTATAAACTACGACTTCTCTTTGAAATGTTTTTTTTCCCAGTACATTAACAAGATAAACACAAAATATAAGCACACAAGTATGTTACATACTTGATTAATTAGCTTAAATGATTAATTAGATTTAGTTCGCTGAATTGCATGCACGGTAACAATCCAAGCCTAGGTTCGGTCACTTTAGCATTGTTGTGCTAATTACCATTTTGTCTGAGTGCCTTCTACGCTCTCTGTCAAAGTTCAATACAGTCGCTAACTCCCTCTAAAGCAAAATGAATATTTATTGTTTATTACAAATTAGAATTAACTGCTTAGTTTACTTCAAAAACAACTTCCTAGCGGCCTTTGACTCTTGGAGAAATATCGAGCGAGATAAAGGATAGCATTACACTATATGTGAAAAAGAGTTAGAATCCTTTATAAATTACTGCTTTTCTTTAAAAAAAAGTGTTAAAAGATGAGACACGGTTAAGGGCAATATAAAATGCTATCTATAATTTATTGTTCTATAAAATATAAGTAATAGTTGTTTCATTGATAACCTTAAAATATAAATAGTGTCGAATAATTTATCTATAACGAGACTCCCAGAATTCGATCTCGGACACAGTGCAATTTATGTGAGATCTTTTATATGTCACATAGTAAGTGAGCGGAGCGATCTTTGATTCTGTATGTAATTATATTATACTAGCTAATACACGTGACTCCTTTTTTTTATTTATGCTAAAAGACAGCAAACATGTGAACAAATCATCTGATGACAAATGGCTACCGTCGCCCATGGACAACTGCAACACCAGGGGCAACACTGTTATGATGCCGACCTTGAAGAGCGTGTTTCAATCCATTATTGAAGAGCCCCATGTCATAACTCTGGGGGAACATCGAGCTTGGTAACACATTCCACAACGTTAGTTACTATCTTAATAATATATCTTAAGTATACAGGAAAGAACAGTAAAAAAAAATGTGTTATCACACTTGTCCACGTCAAGAAAACACATCGCTGAATGTTTCGTGCTTATAAAAATTATGGTTTTTTAAATATTGTATAACTTTTTATTAAATGAAACTAATGCGGTTATTCTTTTTTTGTAATAAAGATCAAGTGTCTAAGAAGTACAACTACAAAATGGTTGAACGAAATCTGTGCCCTAGTTTTCGTGTGATGCGCGCGCAACAGTATAGCTACATCATTCTATTCATATAATAAATAAAATAAGATGCTGAAGATAACGTCAGTACATTTCCTTTTAACTAATTTACTAAATTAATTACATTATGAAGTAATTTTAATCATAGCATAAAATAATTAATTCAAATTATATCATAAATAACCTTGTCTTTAATTAAACAGTAATTGAATACATTTCTTTATGTTGCGAACTAGTGATTTACATTTTTTTTATATCACCTTTATTCTATTTACAACTAATTTCACAACTTACGTCACCTGAGTACTTTAGTATGAATAGTATTTGTAATGGTCAACTAATTTATTACTATGCCTACAACTGTTGCTATTTATTTTAATTTCATTTTCTACTGATCAACAACAAGAAGACATTGTATTTGAAGCTATTATAGTATACATAAATGTAAATATATATATTTTTAATATTATGAGTGTGACTATGTATGTTTCAAGGACATGTAATATTAAAAACACAGGAATATATAGATAGGAAAACAATCCTTTAAGACTTCAATATAACTATTTAAATATTATCTATATTATATTTTAGATTATAGGTTATAAATTATAACAAATAACAACAATTATACATATTATTATGGTACTTAATTGCTTTGTATACATATGTAGTTTAATTAATTTATCATTATTATAGAGCTTTGATAAACATGCATTAAACGATCTTAACCGTTTTAGACTAAAGTCGAATGTTCGACAAGTATAAGCTATCGAAAGTCTAAGGATCTCTGACAAATTTCTATTGCTATCGCTCTTTACCCGAGCGATCAGACAGCGCAGTAAAGAGACAACTATATTAGTATATTTCCTCTTTCGTATTGTAAAACTGAACTAAACATTTAAAGTCATGAATAATATCGAAAAACATTGGTTTGATTGGTCTTTGTGTTTTATAATTATTTCTTATAATGTATAAATTTATTTACTGAGTGTTTTATAAGAGTTGGAATTATTGGATAATTTTAGTAATTTTATGAGGCTCGTAATTTTTCTTGTAATTTACCGAAAAAATACTTTAAAACATACTTGACTGTATAGAATATATAAATTAATGGCAGTATCTTTGAATGAAATTGACAAAACATGTTTCCGTCCAGTTTTGTTTAAAAAACTCTAAAAATGAATAATTACTTTTTATATCAACCGCTTCGCCTATCAATGGATCAGCTACGTTACACCCACCCGACACAATTCAATAGAGACGGCGCGGCGTTGGAACTAAATACTCATTCGAAATAGTGGATGTAACTTTTGTACTTTATTTGGACTTTTTCTTTTACTTATTGTATTTAGGGGTTAAGTTTTTCTAATGAATTTAGCGACGCTTATTCTTTTAAAATAAATAAGAAGTACGTGGTTTAACTTTTCAATTAGTAGTGATGTTGTTATTTGTACCTTTTTGTGAATTTATATTAACAGGTAGCTATTATTTCCTTATTATATTTCATGTTCAACCTTTTTAAATTTATATTTTTCACTTTTCCGTACGGTTTTCAAACAATTTTGTATCAAACTTTGTCCTGACACTTACAAACGGAACCAAAAACATTATTAAATAAGTGTAAGTAGAATTGATATTTTATTTATAGACATCCAACAGAACTGCTATATAAAAAGGCCAAATATTGAGCATTCGTAAATTGTTCACAGCCAAAGTCATCACACAACTTCACTACAAAACATTACACTCCCCCGATTACAAAACTATAATTCAGTCTAAAGTTTTCAAAGTGTATACGACAAGAATAAAATCGTCATCTGCAAAAAGCTTTAGGTCTTTCCTCCATTCTTTTCGATATAACTAACGAAATAAATACTACAATATCAAGGAAGTGTTACATATGGCAAGCAAAACACAAGATTCATTCGCGGCTTCAAACTTTCACTTACCGTAACACTGTAGAGCTCTTAAAAGTAACTACATAATGTTATAACTATGTAAATATGTATATCGATTATAATTTTGATATTAGGTAAATGACTACTAATAATTTTTACAAATTTTTATATTTAGAGTACTTCTTATGATTGATCGAGATACTGTCAATCTTCAACGATCAATCATGAGCAAGTGTTATAAATATCTAAATATATCAATTATTATTTTCCTATTGGGTAAATAATTACTAATAATTTTTATAAAGTCCTATATTTAAAGTACTTCTTATGATCTGGTCGAAATACTGTCAAGTTACAACGACCACTCATAAGCAAGTTAATGGGTGGGGATGAACTTGGAACAGCGCGTATTCAGACGTATGTTGGGTATTCGTTCTTTACGATCGAGTACAAACACATGGGATAAGGTGTTTGGGGTGTTTAAGTAAGACGGTATTGTAATAAACCTTATAGTTAATACTGCGTAATGTATTTTTGTATTTAAGTCCCTGCTACTGGTTGATGAACTAACACGGTTTACAATAAGATACAAGCATAGACAAATGATTACATAAGTTACAACATAGTATAACCACATACAAGCATACACGAGCGGTGTTAACCGTCTAGACAAACCTACCTGAAATGGAAATCCACAAGACAGACCACGAGGCTAGTGTGAACATCGACGTGAAATCTATAATATGTTTAGAAAAGTGTTGTTATCTTATAAATTTATGTAAGCCTACGATTAGTTAATTAGCGAATAAATATTTACTTATGTACACGCTTTAGAAGTTATACTTCTATGGTGTAACAAGATAAAAATCTATTCAAAAATTTTATCTTTCGCTTTATTCTACGTTTGTAGAAAAAACGACACTAATGATAGAAAAAAGGTATTTAATACATACATACATTATTTTTTTAAATAAAATGTTGACTATAGCTAACTTCAGGGTGACGGTTTTTTGTGACGGTTCGCGCGCGCATCGTAAAAATTTACTCTCATGATTTTTCCCTAACGCGCCAAATGAAGTATAACTTCAAAAACTTTCTACGTAAGCTTACTTATGTAGGTTCTTTCTTCTATCTACCTCGGAAGAAGCACCAAGTTAGTGGATGGAAACATTCTGTTTAATAGTTAAATGATTAATGTAACATAACATTGTTTAGTTACAACAAGAATATTCTCCTTCTGATACAGTATCTCATAGATTCTATAAAGCCAGAGATACTATGATCCTTCTCTCCTAAGCGTTAAGACCCGAACTTCTCTTAAATTAAATTTTAAGTCGGATAAATGCGGCGACATTAAAATATTCAAATCTTGTTCATAACGGTTCCTAGAGCTTCCTAAATGTGGACCGTTTAGTTACGATGTCTATTATATATAATGTCCCACGTGGCAGTATTAGAATATTACGCAGAATTATTTGTACGTTCCAAATTAAAAAAAGGATCATATGCCTTTCAAATGAATAGAATAATTGATCCATCTTTATATATTAAATTAGTGAAGGCCCATCAGATAAATAGCGTCAGTCAGTTCGGAAAAAATAGGAGAAAACCGTGAACATTTACAAGCCGGTCCCTTTTACACTGTAATGGAACACTACAAATTTAGAAATTCAACCCTCAGGGTAGAGAAACTGGGATGAAAATGTTTGTGAAAATGCGTTTAAAAATTGTTATTTAACAGTTCAATTACAGTGCAAAAACTGTGTTTGATAATATTTCAAATTCTAAAAATATCTGATATCCTTTATAAGGATAAAGGCAGATGACTTCGCGGACGGCAAGCCATTTAAAGGCGATTCATGGATGAAAATTGAAACAAACGTACATTCAAGTCTTTAATACACTAGTAGGTACGTGTCCACTTTTCTAATCCTATAAGGTTATTAATAACTATGCCGGCGAATTCGCAAGTGTTCGTTATATTGCCTTTTGTAATAAATCGTTATATTATATTAAAATAGATGTTGTATAAATATTCCCCATATTCAGATCCCATTATTATTGGAGACGAGTTAATTTGTAAGGATAGATGGGCAAACTGTAACGATAAATATGATTTTAATAAAATAATACATAATAAGTATACAATTACTTACATACTTCTTTTTTATATTTTTGAAATCTTCTATTTTTTTCTTTATCATTCTATATACACATTTTTTTTAATATTTTACAGATACGAATTGTGTTAATCGACGACAGGTTCGTCCAACCACCAACATCGAGTTCAACCGCCGAACAACGCCTTTTAATTACTTTTAATTTGTTTCCCAAGCGTTTTCTATTGTAGTAAGAAGTAACAGTGGCAAAACGATTTCAAGTGGAAGTGCGAAGTAACATCCACCCTGATGTTTAATGATAGAATTCCGCAAAGAAATGCCTTCACCATTCAAAATCCTATCATATGAGAACTATCCTTACATGCGTCGTATAAACTGTTAGACTTACCCAAAAATGTTTGGTGCCATCGTTTGTATAGAAATAAACGAGAAACGAGAAATCGTATGTGGCTATTAGTATCTTTTCATGGGGATCTTATGGCAGAAGTTAATATGATATATCGCCATCTAGTGATCAAGTGGTCAATTATAATTGCATACGTTGCATATAAATCTTTTCCATTGAAGATGGTACATAGGTGTACCAATTCTCATAACGATTGATCAAACGACGTTCGAGATATAGGATTCAAAACAAAGTATCGCATCGCATTGCCGAGCATCGCTTCGTTCTTCTGAGACATGTAGTGATTTTGACAATTTAAATAATTCGACTTGATTATACAACTGGACGAATGATCGATTTAAATTATTAAGGGATCCACCCTTAGTCGGAGTTAAATTCTCTTTATTTTTGATTTCGTAAGGAGGAATTAAATCGTTATTTGAAATCGATACTTGAATTTAAAAAAAGCTATTAGAGCTCTTCTCTGTTTTGGCTATGAATGTAGTATTTTTTTAATACTTAATAAGTTTTAGTGCCCACGTTTTTTTTCGAACGGACTACTACGCTTATGACGCTCGGCCGCTTGGAAACAGGTACATGGATGCTGTTCGCGCCACATAATGACGCTCCTCTATCTATATCTACACTTTGCCCAACAGTTGCCCAACAGTTTGCCCGTTAGGATTTAACATCAGCAACATATTTATAACTTTCACCTACTCCCTCTCCTCACTATAACCCCCTCTGTACTCATTTGCATTATTTGCACTCTAATTACATTACTTTCATTAATGCAAATCAAGATATAAAAGTCCATAGCTATCTTTTAATATTTAACAATAATTATAAGCCTTATTGAAGTTGACGCAATATTTGCATACGTTACTATGGTTACTGAGTTTGGTGGACGCGAGCCCGATAAATAAAACAAAATGGCCGCCAAATTCACCAAAGAGACAATGAAAATCAAACGACTTACTTATTTATTCAAAACATAGATATTTAAATTATAGTTAATATAGCCGGGACTTTGACCGTTTGGGATTTAGTCAAAATATTTTATTCAGTGCAATATATTTATATTGCACCCACTGCAAATAAAAAAACAAAGTTATTAATGGTGTCCAGAACCATGCGTGCCTTACGTGCTCATGTAAGCTGGATAACATTTCCTTGGTAAATTCCATCCACATGAAGTGGCGGGTAACAGTTAGTCTAAATTAAAATAGTCCAAGTTAGTCCTTATAACTTCAATTCTATGCCAGTGAAAGCTCACTGAAAATCGGTCCAATAATTTCGAAGATTTCATGAGGACAAAGTCGCTGTTAATAGCTAGACTAAAATAAAATAGCCTAAGTTACTTCTTATAAGGACATCTATCTGCCAGTTAAAGCCCCGTGAAAATCGGTTAAACCGTTTCGAATATTCCACTGCAGACGAAGTCGCAGGTATCAGCTAGTCTAAAAGAAAAAAAACCTATGTTATTGCCTATAATATCAGCTATTTGCCAGTGAAGTTACCGACCGTTAAAATTGGTTCTGCTGTTTTGGAGATTACCCGGAGCAAACAGACGGAGAAAAATTTTAAAAATTGTTTTTCTCTTATATATATCGGTTGTTTTTTTTCTATTTAAAATATCTAAGAAGTAAAATTAAATGAAACATCCAAATCTATCCAATAGTTTTTCAGTAACACGTGCACAACGTCAGATACCTCTGTCATTTTATGTATATAGAAAATAACTTTCAAACGCACATTACTGAAATTAAGAACGCTATTAAAAATATATATATTTTTAATGATAATTGGTAAACTGGTTACAAATTCTTTAAAAAAAAATGTCTGAGTAACAAAATTTTGATATACCAGCAAGAACGCGATCTGAAAGATTTATTAAAACCGGAGAATATAAGAGAAAGTTTATACTAATACGAAGTTTAAGTAATCGCGTTTCATACAACCCGAAGTTCGGATAAACACCCTACTACGTACATGGAAGTTTCGTAAATGAAGAAAATACGGGGCAAAGGAACAAAGTTTCACGCATTCAAGTAGAATTAACATTTACCTTAAACTTTCCTTTCTTTGATATGCGTTGAAATATGTGTGTGTTTCATTTCCATTTGGAGGTTATAATATTTTTCTGTTAAGTAAAATTATCAATGGTAGATATTTTTTTTTTCTTTGTCGAATTACCAATAATCACGTTACTTCTACTTGTTATAACTTAGATTTGAAGGTATCCTCTCTGTATTTATTGGAAAGAAAGATTAGGTAGACCTTTTCCAGTAGTTTTGTACATAAAGTTTTGGGAATTAACATTTACCTTAAACTCTCCTTTCTTTGATATGCGTTGAAATAAGCGTGTGTTTCATTTCCATTTGGAGGTTATAATATTTTTCTGTTAAGTAAAATTATCAATGGTAGGTACTTTTTTAATCTTTGTCGAATTACCAAAAATAGTATTACTTCAAGTTTTATTTATTATAACTTAGATTCGAAAGTATCCTCTCTGTGTTTTTTTGAAAGAAAGAATAGGTAGACCTTTTCCAGTAGTTTTGTACAAAAAGTTTTGGGAATTAACATTTACCCTAAACTTTCTTTTCCTTGTTATAGCTGAAATGAAGTTGCGTATTCTGTCTCCGTCGTCTCGTATAATTCGAATAATCAAAGGTAGATTATTTGTCTTTTAACTTTACATTGTTTTGAGTATCTATACCAATGTTATAAATGCGGACGTAGATTTATTTGTATGTCACGTTTTCACCGAGTTTGAGTTGTCAATCGATTATCGTTACATTTTGCATACACGTTGTCAGCAGCCCAAGAAAAAAGGCATAATGTATTTTTGATTATGGAAAAAGTATTTGTCTTAAGGGATATGTGTTACGTTTACGTTAACTAGAGCATAAGCTTTTTGTACTTGATCAGCTACAGTTCCTAAATTGAAATTTGTCGTCAAGAATTCATTGCTATACTAAGTTTTGTCCGTGACTTCGTTCGCATTAATGTAAATTTAATGTTCAGGAACAGTAGTCTTTTTCTATGTGAAAACTGCGGACTCTCGTTAGCCTTTATAATGCCAAAATCAAAGGCACTCATTTTCTAGATAGATACCATCTTATGCCGCACTGTTCATTAACATTTCGTGTGATTTAATAAGCTATTAACTGGATAGTAAATTGAACTTGTACTATGTAAAGTGACTTGTTACCGAATTGAAACCGATTAACCACATCGATTTTCGCACAAAGCGGACCGTTAATTAGTGGCGGACCAAACAACCGGTTACAAGTTGTTAAATCCGACCTCGCTAACAACAGGATTAATTATACCGCTAACAAATTTGTTATCCGTTTCTGTGATTTTTCGGTCATCCCTTTCTATTCGGTTCTTAAGCCGAGCGTTATCATATCGATTAGAGTCATTACATCGATTACATAAAGACAGAGGCAAAAGAGTTGAGAACGTTTTCAACTGACTTCTTTTTCTCATTAGTATTTTTTTCAGCTGCTAAAACAATAAATATAATGAAAATATGTAGTTTTGTTTTTTTTTTCCTGAATATTAAAATTTGAAAAACGAATGAATTATTGTCGAAATGTAACCACTAGATAATCACTAGTAGGTGATATGTAAATGGGCGAAGGCAAAACAATTAAGTAACTTTTTCTCCTCCATTGTTCTTCCGATTTTCTTTATTAATGTTTCTGTTCAGTGGCTATTAACATGCTTTAGTGTTATTATTAAAAAAATCACGTTATTTCCATACCATTAATAATGCCGAAGCCTTTATTAGCTTAATTAGTTATTCTAATTTCATATTTCATCAAATCAAGTCAATCATCTAATTAATTGATTTACGACCCAATGTTCCTGCAGTATGTTCTCGAATATTCTAAGAACGTGTCTTGTCGGTAATTTTTTCCATGTTTAAACCATACTAGCTTATCCATCACTCCTAATTCACTAGCATTTAATTTTTCGCACCCTCGACCATACACAGAACCGCTTTTTTTTTTCGAACTGACTACACTGTTGACCTGGCAAGGTCTCCACAGTTTTACCGGGCTACAACACAGAACCGCGACACACGGCCCCCCTACCCTATTACATATTTAGATCAAATTTGACATTTTGAATGGTAATTGCTTGAGTCCTACTGATAGTATGTTAGACACTCTATAATCTTCGTCAGTAGGTAGAATATAAATTGTAAAAAAAAATCTAAAGGGCAATGCCATTTTTTTTCTTTTTCGAACTTTTTTTTTATATTATAGGGGGCAAACGAACAGGTGGGTCACCTGATGGTAGGTGATCGTTCCCGTCCATAGACACTAGCAACACCAGGGGAGTTGCAAGTGCGTTGCCGGCCTTTTAAATATGTGGGCCTCGGGCACTCTCACTGTCCGAACGAAACGCAACAGTGCAACCACTGTTACTTCACGTCGGTTTTCTGTGAGAGGGTGGTACTACCCCGAGTGAGCCGACCCATTCATGCTGAAACCAGTAATAGCTTCAGCGTAGCTCTACCACCAACAAATAGCTCTACCACCACCACCAACTCACTACTCTGTTGACCTGGCAAGACCTCTACAGTTTCACCGGACTACATGGTAATGCCAAAGATTAGTGCACTCGCATATTATAATTTTTGTATATCCTGTAGCTATAACTCTTACAAGCTTTTCTCTACGAGATTACATAATTCCTACATAATATTCACATAAATAAAATCAAGCTAACCAGTGAGTAGTTAGTGATCTATATATATATGTACTACGCCTACTACACTTCGCAGCTGGCCACCATCGTATTTTTTTGTGTTAGCAAGCGTGGTGCATGATGGTAATGTTTGCTAATTTTCCTTTTTTTAAACATGTCTTTGAAGTATTTATCTATGTATATACTCCTAATCTATCAGTGATTAGTGTAAAGAGATTATAAATATTGTAAGTATACAAAGGCCGGTAATTACGTAAACATTAAAATCGTCCCTGAATTACCTAATTTGAATGGCCAAATAAAGAGAAACATGCCTTATTTATTAGAAAAAGTATAATAATGTTGACATTTCTATAACTAATTTGAGTAATGATCGATTCTCACTTTAACTTTAAACTTTCATTGTTATTTCGACTCTCTAAAAGGATGATATATCCGCGACAAGAAACCCTATACCGAGGTTTATCTTGATTGGTTCAGCGGCTTCTCCCTAATGATTTCATTGGTTAATGAAAACTTAAAAGGGCTCGTACAAATCATTACGGAATGGTCATTACAGTAATGACAGCATTAGTTTTAATGAAACAAATGGAGAGCTAATGA
Source organism: Antheraea assamensis (assembly GCA_035772565.1). Taxonomy (NCBI): domain Eukaryota; kingdom Metazoa; phylum Arthropoda; class Insecta; order Lepidoptera; family Saturniidae; genus Antheraea; species Antheraea assamensis. The sequence continues at coordinate 812,483 of JAQQSE010000108.1, forward strand.
GGACTTTCTTGCAACCGACTGTTAATCATATGAAAAGAGACAGATAGAGTTGCTTTTTTATTTGTAATATAAGTATAGTTTAAGCCAACACTTTCTAATTTACTTATTTAATTATCTTAAAAAACATTAAACAATCAATATAATATTCAAGTAAATAAATGATTTATTTGAATATTTAGTATAATGTATCTATTTCATTTAACAATATGTAAATAAAACCCTGTTCCGATAAAATAATATTTCTTAAGAGCAAAGTGCACTAACGGACTGACATACAAAGATACTGCCTATTGTAATATGAAAGAAAGGAGCTTAAACAGATCTAAAAGGTATAACATATGTTGTAAGCCTTTATCTACAAATAGCCATGATACAAAAGATTGACACATACAATTCACACCGTAAATATGAACGGGACGCGCGGACAAACGTAATAAAATATGCCCCGGGCGTCCAAAAAGCCTACCTTTTGACGTCACTGGATGGTTTCGATACGCCAAAGGCATGTTTACGCGCTCCGGGTGATTGAAGCGATTTTATCCCCGTGTGTGTTCTGTTTTAGATGATCGAATGGTATACATTTTTGAGGTTATCTCTCCGGGAATTATTCTGCAACAATAGAATCTAAATAAATAATAATCGATTGCCGTGTGCTACCCGCCCCAGGTTCACTTCTGCAGCAATTGAACAATCAATCCGTCGATTCTTCTGCCACATTCATTTTTAAATGGAAAATTTAAATCCAAAGTTTTCACTTTTCTATACAATTTATCGAACGTTTTTTCTTCAATTAAACTTTGTTCTGAAAATTACAAAAACACCAAAAACATATAATCAAATAGTTACAGCCGCTTTAAAGCGAAATTTACATACATTCGGCAAATTGATTCTTATTCGTATAGATATAAGAATGAAGTAGGGTAAGTACTTTATCAAACAAAGTTAGACAATAACGTCTTTACAATATTTTTGTATAATAGGATAATAATTTAGTTATTTCTATATTTTTAGTGGTTTTTGTTTTTCGATTTTTAAAGGCCGGCAACGCACTTGCGACTCCCCTAGTTTTGCTATTGTCTATGGACGGCGATGATCACTTACCATCAGGTGACTCACCTGTTTGTTTGACCCCTATAACATAAAAAAAAACGATTTATTTTTTATTGTTTTAGTTTGCTTATTTCTATGTTTAATGTACATAACTACATTTTTTGTATATAGTAAAATAACTAACATCGAGCTACTTTATCTATTAATACTAACGCTCTTCTTACATGTCTGCTGTGTTCGTGGCTATTCTAACGCCACGCTTCCTTATCTGCTGTGTTCGTGGTTATTCTATCGCCCCGCTTCCGTATCTGCTGTGTTCGTGGATATTCTAACGCCCCGCTACCATTTTTACTGTGTTTGTGGCTGCGGCCTTTTTGATAGTCACCCCAGATATAAATGTTCGTCAAATTGAGTCATTTTAGTCTAAACACGAGGTATCTCTACACCGTTGAGAAGTTCCGCTCCATGGTCTTCCATTTCCATCATAAAATGAGGTTTGATGTATAATTTTATTTGTATTGTAACTACAGGTTGTGGCAAGTTATTAAAATCAGCTGAAGTGAAGTAAGTGAAATTAAATCCTTTATTTTTCACACTTGGGATATTTTCTTCAAATTTTGGTGAGACTCAACTATGAACAATTCCAATAAAATAACTTTAATGAATTATCAATATCAAAGCTCGAAATATGGACCTAGATCGTTCAAATACTCATGATACATTAGTACATTGCATTCACGCGACACGGGGCCAGGTCGCTAGTATTCGGTAATACTCCTGATTATTACTATTTATTTAGAAGTTTTTATTTAACTTTTAATGTTTTTAGCTTGTTTAGGTCAAATTTTGCACACTAAATTAGAACTAATTCATTCCCCTAGAACTATGATGTTACAATTTTGCATGTTTGTTCAGTTCTGATATACGACTATGAAAAAAAAACAAGATGGCGAATTTAAAAATGGCCGCCACCATACAAATAATAAATGAAAGAGTGCAATTGAATTAATATCAGTCACGTGTTTTCTAAAATGCGGCATTATTAAGCGCATCTTGGTTGGCTTTACGCATTGACTTGTAGGAATTTGGTGAGATGGTCGTTTTTTTTTATTTTTAGAACATTTGAATAAAAGTTTATTTAAAAAAAAATTATATTAATTTATTTATTTTACATGAACATTTCATTTTTCACCAAACTTCTTTAAAAGTTTATTGTCTTACAGTTATGACCTCTTGTAATATTGAATTATAGTAAATCACCTATCGTAAATGAAATATATCCCAGTCCCTATGAGATCGGTCAACGTACACTCAATGTATTGGATCATGTATAACTATTAAAGGTTTTAGTCCACTACGAGAAAGATATAGATAGCTACGTCGCTCCGATATGATTCTATTATATTGATAAAAAATGCTTGCATCTTATTGTCACTGGAGTAAAGTTTGAAAATACTGGTCACCGAGAAAAATAAGACTTCATTTACATATGTTCCCACCTACTTGGTGACAAAGGCAGGTAATGCCACTCATCGATTTACTATTGCTACTACAAAGGTTTGCTAGCTACACTCTAAGCACATAGAATTCAGTATACCAAAGTATCGCCTACAGGTACCAATTGTGAAAGGTGTATGGATTATGAAAGGAACGGGCATGAACCCAATGACATTCTATAGAGCGTTCACGCATTTTATTATATTAAGAATTATGTTAGTTTTACGTCGTAATTAATTGAACTTCAATGAATTTCAATTAGAAAATTATGATTTAATTTATTTTTATTAGAGTTTAGTTTATAGTAGAACAATGTAGCATAATAGATATATTAATGAATTGTAATCTATTGTCATCTATACATATAAATAAAATTGGAGTGTCTGTTTGTAATATCAAAATAACGACTTTTTACTGATTAGATATGAACGTATACACGATACTGATAACACAAATACAATTTTTAAAATTTTTGTCTGTGTGTCAGTCTGTATGTTCCGGGTGATCTCCGAAACGGCTAGACCGATTTTGACAGAAATTTTACTGACAGATAGTTACAATTACAGCGGGTGACATAAGCTACTTTATTTTAGACTAGCTGTCATCCATGGCTACGTCTGTAGTACTATCTCTAAAACGATTGGATCTATTTTCATGCGACTTTCACTGACAGATAGCTAACGTTATAAAAAGTAGTTAAAGATTTTTTATTTTGGACTAGCTTTTACCCGTGGCTTTGTTTGCAATACTATCTCCAAAACGTTTGAAACCATTTTTCACGGAACTTTCACTAACAGATAGCTGATCTTATATGAAGTAATTCACAATTATAAAAAAAAAAACGCCTGAGGAGCTGCGGGCAACAGTTAGTAGTATATAAAAGTAAAATAAATGTAGTGTGAGAGGACCTTATACCAGGTTCCAATATTTATTTATAATTTAAATTGTCACCCTCAATAGGGAAACAAGAAAATTTGAGGAAGCGTCTTTTAACCAAATGGAAGCTCATAGATTGCTACATTTCACGCGACTTCAAAAGCGATATTCCAGTGTATTATTTACATTATTATGTATTCCTAAAGCAGGCAAAATTTCGGATAGATGGAATAATGTTGAACAGTCAACTATATGTCCGTAACCTATTTTCAATGAAAGAGCTTGTTAATTGCTGTATAATGAAATGCCACGAATTGACAGCGATTAAAGTGATTGTTGAAGCCGTGTCAAACGTAATCACTATCTATTGCTATCAGTTACTTCAATGACATTTCGCATACTCGAACTTACTAATTAAAAATTCCAAATCAAATTCCTCGTGCTACGTAATATTCAATACCAATTTCAAGATATATCGCACAATTCGATACAAATTATCACTTTCAGTGTAATGCCTACCTTATGGTTTGTTTATTTTTTTAGGTAGGTGGATGGAGACTAACATATCTTCTAATAAATTTCCAAGCATTCTTTTGTAAAATTTCGTTTATTTAAGCCTACTTTTGTGTTTTTTTTTTTTTTTTTTTTTTTTTTATGAGATTGGAGGCAAACGAACAGACGGGTTACCTGATGGTAAGTAATCATCGCCGCCCATGGACACCTGCGACACCAGAGATATTAAACATTGTAAGACTTTTTTGTAAGAGACACGATATTATTATCATTGATGATTTCTTCAAGTCTTTAGACAAGTCGTGGTGGTCCAGTGGTTTGACCGGTGGAACCAATCTATCTGATGTCAGCAGGTTCGAAACCCGGCATGTACCAGCGATTTTTTCGGAATTCGCGTACATTTACTAATTTACATTAGTAACACTATCGGCTGACGGTGAAGAAGAATATCGTGAGGAAACCTGAACCTGAGAAATGTTGTTGTAGTACCACCGTATATGGGAAAAATATAGAACTGTGAATTTCTCAGAATTTGATATCGCCAATACGTTTGTGGGCTGCCGTGGTGATTATGCTCTATACCTTCCTTTCGGAAGAGGCTTATGGCCATGCATTGGGTTTTTTACAGGCTGATGATGATGATACACGGTGGTTACTTGAGTAACTAACACAAAAAGTATATTCGACAATTATTCACAGTTCTGTAATGAGAAACAAACAAAAATAATACCAAGGCCAATAACACCGCGAATAATATTACGGTGAAGGTAACGAATTTCTAACAACCATAAATACATTCTTCTTATATAAAACATTGTAATTACTTAATATAAGTAATAGTAAAATCTTACCACTATATGATTTATGTCATGAGATTAAAATAACGAAACAATGTATTCGTCCGGTTATCGAAGTTCGACAACTATTCTTAATTTTTCACGTTTCAATATTAAGGAACTAAATGTTTTTTTTTCCAACATTATGTCAATGAGAACACTAAAGCTCGTCGATAACTAGTCAACAAAAAAGATAAAGGGATGAGAAACAGAGAAGGAAGGTGTATTTAATTGTTTCGATTCTACCTGTTTAGACATGGAGTTATAATAAAACACAGATATTGAATGAATTAAGTATGTTGTGTATGCCATGTTAAGCGGGTTTTGGTGTCAAAGGGTTATTATAGAGTGGATCAATATGTGAACGATGGTGATGTCTGGAATTGAACCCTCTCTGTGCATCCACTAAAATCGATTGTAATGTATAATGATATTTTATTTATATAAGTATATGTTAAAAAGATAAACCCGATCGAGTTTCTTGCCGGTTCTTCCTCGATGACTGGGGATGTATTCCGAACCGGTGATAGTTTTGACGTTCATAAGCGTCTTCGCGCCTTCTTAGGGCCTAAATTGAATAAAGTATTTTTGATTTTGATTTTATACCACATATTACTTTCACAGCGTTTTCGTAAGAACGTGTCGTAATCACCTGTTTGTAACCGTTTGTAATTAATAAAAATCATAGTTTCTTTGCTTTTGAATACAACGTTACCTCTCAACAAAAAAGGCTCGACGAGTATTTCGTGTAACTTTACAGTCTTTTGTACACTGGAAGATAAATTTATTGTACAACAAGTACTTCATTTAAAGAACAAGTTCTCAATGATGTGAGATCGAGGATTCGTCGTTATTATTTAGCATGTAAATGTAACATTTCATAAGTAGAATTGTTAATAAAGGCAAACAAACAACTCAACTCAACTAAAATTCATCTCCTTTTTGATTTACAGATGTCATCTTAACTAACATTATAAATGCGAATGAAGTGAGTTTGTTTGCTTATTACGTTTTAATGACTTAACTACTGAACTAATCATTATGAAAGTTGGTATACACATTGCCAGGGATACAGAAAAGGACATGGAACTACTCTTTATACAAAAAAAAAATACTTATCCCAAAGATATAGACTAAATCTAGATTAAAACGAGCAAAGCCGTGAGCAGAAGCTAGTGCTTAAACATGGCCTATGTTACTCATACAATAAAAACGAATTTAATAAAGCTAAAGAAAACAAAGAAATCTATGTACATTTTACTTATACAACAAGTCTCTCTCGGGAAGTGAGTGTGTATTTAAAACCATTTTTGTTTCGTCTGAATGGAATAAAAGAGTCGAACATTTGAAAACCGCTCAATTTTGATGGTCGATTCCAGTATATTTGTATTATATTCGGAATAAAAATATGTAACATACGTTTTTTAATTAATAAAACGCGTTATATAATTCTTACCCTTAACTTAGTTTTAGAGTTTTTTAAATATTAAAGATTAAAATTACCTACGTCCTTTCTCACTACTAAGACTAATTCAATATCAAGATTCGTTTGTAACAAGTAATAATTGACCACGCGAGTATTAAAATATCTCACGGTTGTGCAACTTTCTCAAATATTCATTATTGTTTCTAAAGGAAATATAATAAATTTAAAATTTCAAACGCGTATTTATCACACGAAGGAAGTGGAAGGCGACGGGTCGCCGACGCCACGATGAGGAATATAAAATATGTTGCTATATATCATTGTAAGTTTAAATGTCGAGCCTCTGTGAACAAGTGCCAAGTCTCGTGCAAATTGCTCACACATAAAATAAACATTACTGGCCTTACGACTGCGTCCGTGCCTACTGGTCCCGATGCTTGATCGTTCATGTCGATAATTGACTGGTTTTCTAATATGGGCCTAACTCAAAGATAATTTATAATGAACTAGCTGATTCCGGCGAACTTTTCGTACCGCCTAACAGTCGATTCTTGAATTTTTTTTTTTTATACTTATTCCCC